>VZRF01013297.1:0-45979 GCA_013396875.1 Vireo altiloquus
CTTTTCAAATATTGTGGAGAATGGCTTGGCAATCACACCATCTCATAGGGTCCCAAAGACTTACGTACATTCAGGTTCCTCGGGTGGTCAGGAACCTGAGTGGGAGGGACTTTGCTCCCCCAGTCCCCATCCTGCTGTTCATCCACTTGAGAGGTGTGGGAAGAGAGGTTGCCATTGAAGACTGAGGCAAAAATGTTGCTGAGTATCTCAGCCTTTTTCTTTATTTGTTGTTACCAGTTTTCCATCATTTTTTTATTGGGGCAGTAGAACCTCCTTTGACCTTCCTTTTCTGATTAATATCTATAGAAGCCTTTTCCCATTCTTTTTTGTGTCCCTTGCCAGGGTCAGTTCCAGCTTCACCTTGGCCTTCCTCCAACCCAAATTGCCTGAGTAACATCAGTTTGCACCCTATACTGCAACAAAGCAATAGCTTTCAACCCTTTGACCAAGTAACAAGGTTGGGGAAAAAAGATAGTTACGGCAAAAGGACAGAGGGTCTTTCTGAGTGAAATTTCCCAGGAGTAACAATCTGCTACTAGGGAATGAAACTTGTCCAAAAGACTCACATAAAGTAGCAAGTATCTATGCAAAATATGGGCCAAATTTTGGGTTACATATAGATAAAAGATGAAAAAAAAAAAATCGCAGAATCACAGAATAGCTGAGGTTTGAAGGTACCTCTGGAGAACATCTAGTCCAATTCTGCCTGCTTAAAGCAGTGTCAGTCAGAGCACAGTGTCCAGAACTGTGTTGTCAAGTTTTTAAAAACTGCAAGGGGCTATCTCCACAGCCTCTCTAGAGTGTGGAAATACTGTTCTTCTGCTCAGCCACCCTCACAGTAAAGAAGTTCTATCTTATGTTTAAAGGGATTTTCATCTATCTCAGTTCACATCCATTGACTTTTGCCTTTCACTTGATATCACTGAGAGAAATTCATTTCTGGTTTTGTCATTCACCCCATCCCATATTTATCCACATAAGAAAAAATTTTCACCTCCCTCTAGTGACAGCCAACTTTGTAGACTTGCAGCTCTGAGAGGCCAATTACTACCTAAACACATGGATCTGCTGTGGGAATAAAAGTGGAATTTATGTCCCCACTATCTCCCATCTCCACCAGCAAGGCTGCTGTTGGGCAGTCAGTCTTCCCTCCAGCATCTCTGCAGCAGAAGAAGAAGCCTGAGACTGCATAGCATCTAGCAAGCATGTTCTGCTCCATAAAATTCCTCTCCTGTCCAGCAGGAGCCAAGGTGGGGATCAGTATCAGCATCTTGAGAATCTGCTGTGCTGGCTTCTCTTTTAAGAACTCACCAAACAATACAAGAGCTGATACAACTGTCCCCCTATGAAGATCGCTTCATCACACACCATTTGATGGGAGAAGCTGAAGAATGCCAGTAAATCCCAGCCAGCTCTCTTGTACCTGGAGGAATCTGATAAGAACAACTCAGGACTTCGCAATACCTCTTGGAGCCATGCCTGCTGCCTTTCTTTAATTGCAGGTGAGCCTTTTCTCAACAGCAGCCACTTGCTAAATTTCATCAATGTTTTAATTCTAGCATGATAATGTTGAAAAATTAAGGATACATAGATTGTCCAGTCATACAGAGTGAACCACAAGTTCTTCACACAGCAAAGTTGTATTCTGCTTGTGTTATAGCCAAAAAAACAGAAGTGTAAAGGATCAAACAAAGCTACTAACATGATTCACCATTTTGATCCCTCACTGATACAGTTAAGCACCCCTGAATACTTTTTCTTCCTACCTTCTCTAGTTGACTTCATTTTACAATATCCTAAAAAATACTCACTTTTATCCTTTCACATATGCTAAAGCAAAGTGAAATCTATGAGAACACACCATGCAAAATAATAAAAAAACCCCACAGAACTAAAAAATATGTAGTTTTTCATACTGTTCTAATGTTAAAAGTTTTCAAAAAATGCAAATTTGATCTGCACTTATTTTTCAAAGGCCAGAATTTTCAAAGTATTCCTGACAGAATCTTAACCTGAAGTGGTCTATCATATGAATCAGTGGAGGTTAGCATCCAGATATTTCTGGTTATATCCTACAGTTGGCAGCCTAGTAAATATTACCAAGCATGAAGAGAAGAATTGAAAAGTATGATTGAGTTCCCTAAGCAGGGACCAAGAGAGGAAGATTTTACATTGCAGAATATGTGGTTTTGCCTTACAGCAGCAACAAACCAAAGGTAAACTAAGAAGTGTCTGAATATCTCACAAGTTTCAACTAATGAAAACATTAAATTAGATAGATTTCCTTCAGGATTTTACTAATGCATTCTGTTGAAAAATGATCCACAGTCATCTCCAGAACAAAAGACAGGAAAGTCTTTGAAGAAAAAGTCTTTAATGGGGCCTTTTACATTTTCTTTGTACCATTCTGCCCTAGGAATAATGACAAGCCATCTAACTTCAGGAGCTTACAAAGTAACTTACATATTGCTAGAATTAATGATGGAATGTGTTCAATGCAGATTTGTAAATTCTAAGGCTTAAGGAGATAGTTGTGATGAATAAATCCGTTATTTGTTCCCACGCTTAATTACTTCCACCATTAAAAATTCATTTCCAGCTTTCTGAGATCTCTGAATTCTACTTCCAGTTGCTAGATTATGTCCTAGATTAAAAAGTAAGATGAAAGACTTCTTTTCTATAAAACATCTCCTTCCTTTCCCTTCAAGTAATTAATGGACAGTAATCAAATCAGTACTTAATCTTCTCCTCAATAAACCAAGTAGAGTTGTTTGGGAATTTAATGGTAAGACAGAGTTTTCAAACATAGGTCATACTGTGGTTCATCTCTGAACCTTTTTCAATTTCAACATCCATTTTGAAGACTGAACTATTAATAGCTGGATACAACATTCCAGTGAAGATCTCACCAGCATCACACACAGAAGTAGCACCTCTTCTCCCTGCTACTCTCTAGTAAGTGAATGCATAAGGCAACCCATGTCAGACCCCCTTAGCCACCTTTCTGCAATGGTTCTTCCAGATTTACCTGGAAGTTTTCTTTCTCAAACTGTAAACCAAGACAGGGAAATATTTTCAAGTCCAGTGTCATGACTGACACAAACCAATCCAACCATGGGCAGCTGATCTCTCTTTCCCTCTGCTATTTTTGATTCCCTCTTCTGTGTTCTCAACCCAATGCCCCTGTGCTTGTTGACCTGGCTGAAAAAACAATCATTTTAAATGACACTGCCATCTTTGGGTACTGATGGTGACATTACATTTATGTAAGACTCAATCTACATGACTAGCAATTCCTAAAATAAATCTAAGGAGGACTAGGTCTTTAAAGCTGCCTGGTGACCCAGCTGTCTGATTGAATGCTAGCCAGCAAAGACAGCCGAGTTAGAAAGCTTCCTGCTCTTCACATGGATTGGTTGGGAAAAGTTTCAGGCTCTCCAGAACAGAATCATGGTATGATGGCACAAGTCTGGAGAAGCAGCAATCCAGGTTGAATAATCTATTTGAAAAAAATGCATCTAGAGTCACTTCTCTTCTATGGGAATTGATGGACTAGAGCCTGCTATTTCTAAGACTGCTCTACAACATGTGAGATGAATGCTGATCTGGGTATTTGCTGTTTTCTGTGAGTCCCTTGGCTTAGTTTTTTTCATTATTAAGAAGTAAAGCAGCATTGCGTGACCTCATCCGGGAAGACTCTCAAGGCAGAAAGGAACCTCAGACATGACAGCAATGAAGACCATGTAAGTAACTAAAAGAGGCAGGCAGAGATCCTGCCCACTCTGCAGCCCCAGGTCACCGTGAAGGAGCTGTCACATCCATTGGCTCTGAAGTCAGTCTAAGCAACAAACAGATAACTGCAACTTCTGGATGGAAGAGAAAGGCAATTAGGAATTAGATCTGCTGAGAGAAGTGCAATACAGCTTACCCAACAAATAAGTGTTTCTACCTTAACCCTTCCTGCAAGGTATGTTTGGCCTGGAGAAGGGCTGGAACTTCCCGTTGTCTCCTTCTATCTTGTAACATCTTTGTATCCTTGTATCCTTGCATCTAGCTAGATACCATAGCAGAGCAGATACCATACGATAGAGCAGAAAGGGCTTCAAATGAACAGTAGAAAGCTGACCCCTGGTGTCGAGAACAGGGATACTGATAGAAGACAGCAAGGAAGGGAAGCATGCTGTGCTCCCGAGCGCTGCCTCACAGTCTGTGTAGTTCTCCAATAAGATTCATTCACTAGCATTGCTTCAGATGAATGAATAAAACCAACTGATGAATGAAAGCAACAGGCTACAGTGTTTGGCAGGAGTATTGCTGTTTTCATTTCTATGCTTTCATATCAGTTCCTCCTCCACAAAGCATCTAATCAACCAGTGCTGTAAAGCAGAAAATTAATGGTTTCATTCAGGGAGCTGCCTCATGATGCCAGAGAGTACAATGGGATTGTTTGTAAATATTTGATTAGAAAAAGCAAGTAAAAATGGTATGAACACATGCAAGAATTAACGCTGTGCCACTATCCAGTGGGGATATTTATAGTACAGAGGTAATGCCAGCCACCATTAATACATGTGGTACTACATCAAACACCTCATGAGTGACTCTGCCCATACAAAATCAGGATTCAAACAGATCCAATCTGTAGACAGCTGATTGACAGCAACTACCATAGTTTTCAGAGGATACACTGGGTATTTTCTTCTCTTCCATCTCCGCACAGCACACGAAAGGGAGAGTGCTGAAGCATCTTCAGGGTCTTTATGTAAACTCTCAGCCCTTATTTTGCCAGTAAAAACAGGGAAGAGTGCTCAGGGTAGGAAAGAATCCTCCTTTCTGGATACACAGAGTCCTTTGAAAATTTCCCAAGGAGTAGCAAAATAGTTGATGGGTCATTAGCCCACACATGCTCCTCTGTGGATGTTTTAATGCAACAGAATCCGATTTTAAAGAGGTGTTCCAGTCCTGGAGTCCCTAATAGAGGGACATCAGTAAGGACTGTGATGAGCTTCAAGCAGCTCTGCACGTACATCTACACAAGGAACTAAAATAACCCTGCAGCACAGTCACAGAAAAGGAGACTCTTCTCCAGGAAGCCTGCATCCTCACTTGCCCACCCAGCTGAAGTGGGAAATCCCTCATCTGCTTCCCAGTCCAAGGTCTGTCCCTGTATTTCCAAATTTCAGCTTTGAAGCTATAGCAAGCCCTCTGGCAAGGTGTGCCAGGCACACTTGTGCAGGTTTTTGCTCCAGCAAGTGAGTCTGACAATGCTGAGACAAGCTGCTTAAGAGGAGATAAGATACCCTATCCTCTTGAGCTTTAAGAAATTGGTTTTAAAAGTGTCACACATTTGTCAGAAGTCATCAGGCGGAACTAAGCCTTTCCTGATCTAATTACAGGCCCACTCCAACCTGATTTTATATCATTCTTTAAATTCACACTTGTATGAAACCAACACTGCAACAGCCAAAGGCTAAAATCAAACCAACATGCTAATTGAAAGTTCTTTTCATCAAACAAGGAAAATTTTTTCTTGTAATGTGGAAGGAAGACGCCATCAAATACCTTCCCAAGGAATAGAAATTAGATATAATTTCACAGCCAGACACTTCAGTCAACCTAGGCATGAAATCAGAATACAGTCTGGCAGTATTTTATAGACATTGTCCAAATGACCTCACCTACTCAACACAGAAAATACCAGCAAGAAGTGGTATTACCCTCATCATCCCAACTGGCAGAAAGTTTTCCTTGCCCAGTTATCTCAGACATTACATGTGGTTTTCAGAATTCCTGACCTGCAGCTGTTTGCCGAAACTTCTTTCCACTGCCAAACTTTTTTCCACTTCATCTGGAAGCCACATTTTGCCCTTTCTTTTAACTAATCCTGCAGCTATATAAATACATGTGCTAAGTAAAAGACAAAATGAATGATTAATAGTGCAAATACCACCCAGCGTGTCTTGGAGAAAAGCTGATGATTTAAGAAATCATAGAATTCAAATTGGGAAAACAATAGCTTATTAAAATGTGAATCAGCTGCTGCTGAACATAGAACATGGTCCCAACTGACTGTCATTTGTAAATTAACTGAGATTTCCTTTTGGTGGCATCCACCTTGAAAGTCCAGTTGAATGAATTTATACACTGTAGCACAACTCAAGAAATAGAATTACAGTCTTAATATTCAGGCTGGGACTTCATGCTGTCAGCTGTAATACCATATGCAAGAAATGATAAGAATTTGTTTCAAAGAAGAAAAGGAAATTGCAATTTTCAGAGCATGCTGTGAAGTCTGGAAGGATTAGAGGTTGTCAGAGATCCTGCAGCACAAGAAACGTATAGGAAGAAGCTAAACTCTGACGCCTTTAAAATATGGAAGATCCCACTGGGGCTCAGGGTTTGGGTGGAAAACCTGAAAACTCTTTTGCAAATCTGAAAATGTATTTCAAACTTGCCTTTGCAAAACTTAATTAATTTTTCTCAGTGGGAATACAAATTTGGAAAACTACATCAAAAACCATAAATCAGCCACAAGAGCAATTTAATCTCATTACACACAAATTAAGGTGCTTTAAAGGAAGCAAATGAACAGCAAGGAGAAACAAACTAGCAAAAGTGGACCAGACCCATGACTTACTGGGGATTTCCAATTGTATTCCAGGGATCAAAGTGGAGCTGTGAGCTGGTCTCTCAAGATGTATGAAATGAAAAAGTTGCAAGTCATCAGATCTGCAAAGGCACAAGCCCACTTGGATTTTACTAAGGTCACAGAAATCCATTTCTTTGGGAATCACTGCCCCTACCTTCATGAGGTGATATTGCTTAGAGGGCCATGCAAGGACAGAGACAGAAGCTGCAACAGGGCTGCCAATTTCCAGAAATCCAGAGTGCTGCAATAGCAGGAAGTTTTCTTTTCAAGCCTCAGCTTTGTTATTTAAACAAAGTACTGCTTCTGCTTTGTTTCAGACCAAAACACTGCTAGCTGTCATGGCAATAAAGGAAGGTTTTAAAGCACCAAATAGATTCCACCCTGGAAATAAAAAGAAGAGGCCAAATAAAAAGAAGTAAAGTCTTTCAATTTTTAATAATCTCATAATGTCTTGTCATCTCTGAATGATCAGACATGGCAATACCATGCCACACTTAGGGAAGAATTTCCTAGCCCAAATTAAATTTACCTACTCCCTGAGAGATGAACTCCCAATGCTCGTGAGTATTAGCATTTTCCCCTGTAGTTCTTCCTGTTTTCTAACTTTCATACACCAAAAACTCTACTGAAGACATCAAAAATATTTATGTTGGTTTAAAAACAATTTTAAATATATTATTTCTATCATAGACAAGAAGATAAGTATTCCATCACTCCTCATGTAATTTCGGTCCCACAGACTGCTTTAAGGGCATCTACAAAAAGAAACAACTATTAGTTAATACACTTGTTAAGCTACTACATACAGAGATATTTTGCCTACAGAGGCTTGTAACAAAAATTATTTACATACACGGCCTTGCTTTTAAGGGTGGCTATTGTGTAAGCAAGTAAGTTTAGCAAGGGGCAGATCAAGGCATACAGAGAACTTGCACAAAGGCAATTGTGCATGCTTTACAATACATGTTCTTACTGATAATCTTCTGCACTCTAACGTGACTCTGGGGTGTTACTGACATAAGCCTTGCTGAAGTCAAGGTAGACAATATCCACTGCTCTTCCCTCATCTATTCAGGTAGCTGTTTCATCATAGAAGGCAATAAGGTTGATCAAGCATTATTTACCCTTAGCAAATCCATGCTGACCACCTTCTTGTCATCCATGTGGTCAGAGATGACCTCCAGAACAAGGCACTCCATCATCTTTCCTGGGACTAAGGTGAGGCTGACTGGCTGGTAGTCCCCTATGTCCTCTTTCTTGCCCTTTCTGAAAACTGGGGTGACATTTGCTTTCCTCGGGCACCTCTCCTGATTGCCACGACCTGTCAAAGACGTGAGCAGTCTCGCTATGGTGTCTGTCAGTTCCCTCAGTGCTTGTTGATGCATTCCATCAGGGCCCAGGGACTTGAGGATGTCAAGACTGCTTAAGTGTTCTCTAACCCAATTCTCCATGATCAAAGGAAAGTCTTGCTTCCAACATTCCTTTACTCTGATCTTTTGGGTAAGAGATCCCTGAGGGCTGTTCTGGTTAATGAAGACCAATGAAAGAAGGTGTTCAGGAACTCTGCCTTGCCTTAACCCTCTTACTAGCATCCCCCCTCCATTAAGTAAGAGGACCACATTACCCTTTGTTTTCCTTTTGTTATTTATGTATTTGAAGAAGATCTTTTTGTTGTTCTTGACATCCTTGGCTAGAATTATTTCCAGATTGGCCTTGGCTCTCCTTGTCTCATTTCTACTTAACCTGTTAACATCTCTATATTCAGTCAAGTGGCCTGTCCCTGCTTCCATCTCCAGCGTGTTTCTTGCTCATGCCTGAGTAAAGACAGGAGTTCTTTATCGATCTGCAGAAGTCTCTCATCTGCTTTGCCTGATTTCTTGCTCATCTGTATGCATTGTACTTAAGCCTAGAAAAAGTGATCCTTGAATATCAACCGTCTTGGACTCATCTTCTCTGCAGGACCTGTTTCCATGTAATTCTTCTAAGAAGACCTCTGAAATCCCCCTCCTACTTCCAGGGAACCACTTGCCAACTTGCATCCTCCACACAGGTATTCACCATTGAAGTACATCCTTAACTTGAAAGACTCTGAATGCAACTGAACAGTGCAGATCACCCAGTCATACCTAAGCCTGCAACAGTAATCTTTTAAAAAATAATAATAGAATTCTGTACAAATTATTTATAGGATCATGTTTTTCAACAGCAACACATTACTACAGAGCACTCCCATAGTCATGACAGACCAACAATAGCTCTATCTTCTTAACAGGGATTTTAAAACTTTTGAGCTTTAATACCTGATTAACCACAGGGAAGTATGCATTCACTGATAAATAAACCTTACACAGTTAGCAGAGTTTCTTATCTGTGTGGCTGATTTCACAACCACAACTTCATCTGACAAACAGAGCAAAGGAAAAAAAAACCTCTCAAGGTCACTGGATCCAGAGCCTTTTCTTGAGAAGCAACCACAACAAATCCACAGCATACCAAACTCCCCTTTAAACTAATTCATGTGCCTGCACAAGCCCTAAACAGATCTTATGCCCCCCGGCATTCATCAGACCTGATACACTTCTGGAACATTAAGGAGGCCAAACAAATCAATTCAATTAACTTTCCCTTACATAGACACTCTGGACTTCCTCTGAAGAAAGAGACATACAAATTCGAACTATTGAAGGGAAAAGGAATTTTAAAAATACTTATTTTTTGTGAATCTACCCAAGTTACTGAACATCTAAGTTCAGTAATTCTCTAAGTTCTAATGCAAAGAGTTAGATGAAGGCTGGATCTTTGGTCTTACTACCATTATCTCTCAGATATAAGTCAAAGCACTCAGATTAAGAAATCCACTTTGTACCCCATATTAAGGTTTTAACAATTAAATCTAAAGCAAACAGAAGGAAACCAAGCCCTTTAAAATACAAAGTGAAATGGAAAAATAGTTAAGTATCTGGCACGAGCAAATACATTAAGGTTAAGTAATGCTGGCTTGTGTTTTATCCAGATTTTACTTTGCTACTTGTTGACCGAAGCATTGGATTATCAGGGAAGCAGGTCATGTGCCAGGATTGGTTGCAGGAATCACTTGCTACTCCCTAAGAGATATGGAGCTGATACCCAAGCACAATAACATAGCCAGCAGTACAGTGGGCAGCCAGGGCTAATCCCACTGCTCTTGAGAAGAGATTCTGGTGCAGATGGTCAGGACCACTATAGCCTCAGGGCCTGACAAATTTTTTGCTACTTAGCATGTGAGAAGTAGAGTTGATTCCAGGACTTTTCCTGTGAAAAAGACAAGCTATGATGAAAATGTAACCTTAGTATTTGGAGGCAATGCAAATATAAAAGCAAATCGTGTTTACGTGACAGAACACAGGCGTAAGGACATCTGTGCGGGGGAAAACTTATCTTTAAAATAAAGCAAAAATTGATCCTTTTAAGAGATGTCTGTTGACTTTCCGCTCCTACTGAGTAAAGGGGTGTCTCAGTATGGATGGGTAGAAAGTCTTTTGGCAGATTTTCATCACAAGACCATCCCCTTGACATCGATGACAAAGAGAGTTAACCTGTCTATCCTTGGATTCTGCTGTGAAAATGCTAAAAAAAGAATTCCCACAGTAACTTAAATGGAGCAATTTCCAGAGACAAAGCTAAGGAAGAAAAGGTGTCAGACTAGTTTTATTGAACAGGTAAGACTCTATGGTACACAAATGTTTAGTCTCCTGTGGATAAAAATGCACTAATCAAACTAACTGGGCTACACAGAGAGGTAAGTGAGTGGAATTTAATGGCCTGCAAAGCACCAGAGACACAATAGGATGGCTGAGCAGCTCCTTTGATCCCCAGGCTCTAGAAAATCTGTTAATACATCTTTTTTCCCAAACACACCAACAGAGCTCTTTACTATTTCATGCATAACAAAACACTACAGCAAAAGTTGATACTATGAGTTGATTGAAAATTACATGTATTAAAAGGTTAAGGCTGGGAAGAACCAGGCAAAGCTCACAGAATTTATATTGCAAATCAGTAATTAAGTCTCCAAATGAAATTTATCTTCCATATGATTCACTTAATGTATTACGGTTATTACGTTATATTTACTAACAGAGTTGACAGTATAATAGGTCATTTCTCTCCCTGCATATGTGGCAAGAGATATTCGGTATTTGGAAAACAGATTTTAAAGAGTAATTTTCACTGTAATTATGTTTAATTGACCACAACTGGTTATCTCAATAAACCGGATGTATGACGGCTTAAATTTCTAACACTGATTCCACTAGGGAAGTTTTTCAAAGACTGTCAGACCATGGAGAAGGATATAGATGTTTTGCAAATAAACTTTGAGGCCTCAAACAGGAGACAGTGCAGAAAGAAGCCCCTAAAAAGGTTAGAAGAGTGAATAAATCAGACTCCTGAAGAATATAAGATAATAAGGACACAAGATTTCACTACCTTAAATCTTGCTGTAAATCAAGAAATCATGTCTGCAACAGACCAAAACTTAAGAGAACAAATATTGTATCTTTAAAATGTCTACATTTTGCATTTTCCAGAGGATGGTAATTTACTACATGCCAAAATTAATTGTTCTCAATTGCTCATCTGCTATTAAGAGCCACACATTGTCTGGTCTGATTCATGTAGGTCCAGCTTTTCTTTGATCTTGTTACATCATTTGTCTGGCAGATTAAAGATCCCTTTGTTACATGATCTGCTTTCCCAATACAGGGAGTTAACAGACCGCAATCCAGCGACCTAATAAGCTTTTCTTTGACAAGCTGAACAAACCAAATTCCTTAAATTTGTTTCCCAGGTCAGTCGCCCTGCTCTTAGATCATTCGTTCCTTCTTTTTCGAACCCTTCCCAATTTGTCACCCTTCTCCTTGGCATGTCACCAGTGATGAGCATGCCTTTCCAGGGTAGTCATTTCAGCATTAAATTAAAAAATGCTTTTAAAAGTTCTTTTAATTCCTGAGTTCCTTTGTAACCCCTCTTCTCTAAAGATTCAAGGAATTCTGATTAAGTTAAGCATTGGTGTTTCTCCACAAAACTTTTTTTAAATCATTGCACCCAAAACCAGGGCTTCCCCTGGTATGGCTACACGGCTTGAATTTTTTTGAACACTGTAACACAGAGTGATGCCTTGTATTCTGCTACAAAGGGATCTAAATTGTTCTCTGAATGACTGTTCCATTACTTGACACCTCCCAGATATTTGTCTCATCAAAACTTTTTGACAGCAGTGATTTCATGGATAAAATAATAGATTAGCATTAGACCTAGTTACTAATGCCTTTTGATATGCTTGCCTAAGAGGCATCTGATTGCTACATTTTATTTCCCATCTCATTCCCCAGCAGCCTCTTTTAATTAATACAGTGTATTAATGGAAAATTCCTTTCAGCTTTAAAAAGTCACATAGCACAAACAGCACTAATAAATTAGTACATAGCAAGCCCAAGTCCTCCAGGGTGTTCCTTTTTGATTGTGAGGATGCTCACTGCCCATACAAATGTTCTACAGCAATTCACCAGTAAGACTGACAAATTCCCTTTTAATTCGTCTCTCTGCTTATTCTATTAATGTTTGTTTTCTGTATTGTAATATCCCCTTACAGTAGCAACTTTAAAAAAATCATTTAAAATCTTTGGCAAATATGCAGTCATTATGTTTTATTTCTGTGATTGTCTTCTTTTTTTTGTGAATATAATTTCACTGCTGATATTTAGATATCACTAACTGTTGTACCAACTACCATTAATAACTGGCATCACTAGCATTTGCTAAAGGGGACAGTCTTTCAATTTACAGCACAAATATCCAAAATACCAATAAGAAATACATTCACAACTAAAAGGAAACACTCATACACTATGGTGGTACAACGCAGTTCTCAATCCTGTCACCAAAAACAGAGAGTGAGCCTCAAGGGTCTTTTGCCATTGACAATGTATTTAATTTTATCAACTTGCATGCTGGGCACACGACTGAATGAACATGAAGACATTTTCCCAAAGCTGGAATCTGTTACAGCATACAAATGTATGCCAAACAGCAAACTGAATCCAGACTGCAACACGAACGTCTCTTTGACTGAGGTGTGTGGGCCACATGAATCTCTATCAGCCTTTTGTAGTACTTGACTCAGAAAACTTCAATAGCTGCACAGTGGGGTCTAAAAAGTCTGACAGTCCCTGCTGTACCTGGTCCAGCACACAGGCCATTATGTGACTGGGGACCTGCCAGCCAGCCCCTCCTCTTCAGAGCAGTCCCTCACATGAATTGCATGTGCACACAGCCTTAAACTAGACAAAGAATTTCATCCAAGCAATATAAAATGTTTTTTTTCTGTCTGACAAGGTCTTAAATCTCTATTCCCAGTATAAAAATAAACTCATGTAGCTTAGAGAAAGATTAGTAGGGATTTCTGCTCCCAGGAGTCTTCTCTGCCTGTTCTGGGAACGTAATTTAAATATATAAACATATTGGAAGACACTTTCTGAAAGATGCTTTAAAGACCTGAATTTTTTAGGCAGTATTCAATCCACTTGGTGCTTTTACTTAAAGCTCTTTGGTCACTCATCAGAAAACACCAAATTTAACAGCAGCTTGTTATGTAAATCCATTCCAAATTATGTTCCACATCCTGCATCACAACCTTTAAATCTACCACTGCAGAGAAGAAAACACAAGCAAACACCTGGCACATTTTGTAACACTGAGCCTTCTTAAGCCCACAGCCTATACTGTTAAATCAAAGTTTTCAGGCTTTTTAAGGTTCTACTTTTCAAACATCCATTTCTGTCCTTGTCACAAGGATTCCTTGTCATAGGGCTATGCTGTCAACGATGACAGGAATTATAGTGCACGCAATCATCATTAGGTGGACTAAGTTTAGACCTCAAACCATGTTTTAAATAAAGTATTATCTTGCTGAGAGATGGACTAATAACTTTCTGAAATTATTTTTGGTTCTATTTTTTATCACTTTTGTAATGTATCAAAGAGCTGAGCTCCCTAAATATTCTTCTGGACAAGATGTCCAGTTTGCAGATAGATAATTACATCATGCCATGGGTGAACACTGGCTGATGGGTAGGTCACAAAGGGTTATAGTAAATGGGATCATATCAGGCTGACAGCTGGTCACTGGTGGGGTTCTGCAGGACTCCATCTTGGGCTGAGGGCTCTTAAAGGTCTTCATAAACAACTTGGACACAGGACTCAAAGGAATATTAAACAAGTTTGCCCATGGTACTAAACTGGAAGGAGCTGATGTCTCCCTCAAAGGCAGAGAGGCCCTTCAAAGAGACCTTGACAAATTAGAGAGATATGCAATCATCAACCGTATGAAGTTTAACAAAGACAAGTGATGGATTCTGCACCTGGGCTGGGGCAACCCTAGATGCAGGGTTGCCAGACTGGGGAACGAGAGGCTGAAGCACAGCCCTGCAGAAAGAGACCTGGGGGTCCTGGTTGATGGCAAGTGAATGTGAGTCAGCAGTGCCCTGGTAGCCAGGAGAACCAGCCCTGTTCTGAGGGGCACCAGGCCCAGCATCGCCAGCCGGGCAAGGGAGGAGATTGTCCTGCTCTGCTCTGCTCTGGGGCAGCCTCTCCTCGAGTGCTGGGGGCAGTTNGACAGGACCTGAGGGAATAGCCTGAAGTTAAGGCAGGGGAGGTTTAGGTTGGATATAAGCAAAAGGTTCTTCACCCAGAGGGTGGTTGGGCACTGGAACAGGCTCCCCAAGGAAGGAGTCACAGCACCAAGCCTGACAGAGCTCAAGAGGAGTTTGGAAAATGCTCTCAAGCACATGGTGGGGTTCTTGGAGATGGTCCTGTGTAGAGCCAGGAGTTGGGCTTCCATCATCCTTATGGGTCCCTTCCATTTCAGATCATTCTATGATTCTATGGTTCTCAATTGTTATTTCTATAATTTGACTGAGATCTCATAGAAAACTTGACTGATTTATCTACATGTCAGGGGCAGATAACATGCAGTTAACAAGAATTAATGATCACAGACCTTAATTGTATGCAGTGGGCTTCTTTCAGTGTGAGGACTCCAATCCTGCTGAGTTATCTCACCTATTATCTGGACCCCTAGACCTAAGGAGCAGGTAAATGTCTTGTTAAAACTGACATTCCTCTTGTTTGGATGACTGATAAAATAACTGGGCTAACAAAAGTATGAATGCATTCATTCAGCATCCAGTTAAGTATATAATAAGATTTGATTTTAAAACTTACATGGCATTGAATCAGCAGAGCACACACTAGCTGGATTAAAAAACATTTCACTGCCAGAGCCTAAACTTTTGGCTCTTAAGAGCATTACTGTGAATCATCCCTTGGGAAAAAGCTCTCAGAGGTAAAGGAGTGAATGAGAGCTGGGAGACATCTAGAGATATTTTGCTTAGGGTACAAGACCAGTCCTGATACTCAAGAAGTCGGGTAGGGGAGCCAAGGCTTAGCCATCATCATCACAATAATCTCTTCACCCCTGTCTCCTCAACATTTAGCACCTTCCATCCCATTTTACACTGACTGATGATCATCTCTGGAGGGCAAGGAAGACATGAACCTGTTGGAGCGAGTTCAAAGGAGATCACAGGCATGATCAGAGGGCTGGGGCACCCCCACTATGAACACAGGCTGAGAGGGTTGGGGTAGTTCAACCTGGAGAAGAGAAGGCTCTGGGAAGACCTCATTGTGACCTTCCAGTACTTAAAGGGGGCTTATAAAAGAGATGGAGAATGACTTTTTACATAGGCAGACAGTGATAGGACAAGAGATAACATTCTTAAATTGAGAATTTAGATTAGATATTAGGAATAAATTCTTTACTGTGAAGATGGGGAGACACTGGAACACGTTGTCCAGAGAAGCTGTGGATGTTCCATCCCTGGAAATGTGTTCAAGGACTAGTTTGATATCCTGAGCAACATGATTTAGTGGGTGGCATTCCTGCCAGTGGCAGGGGGATTTGAATTGAACAATCTTTAAGGTTCCTTTCAACCCAAACCACACCATGATTCTATGATTCCTTGCTTGTGCTTCTCAAATTCATATTTAGCTGAAAAATGCTTTGCTGGAAAACAAAGTATTTGGCTTAGAACAAGTCTCTGGGGCTTGAAACAGGCTGTGTACAAACCTAAGCGGTGTAATATGAAGCTGATCTTAGTTTTTATTAAATGTGGATTGGGAATTCACTACTAATTACTTTTTCAACTATTTGTTTTCTAGATAGAGGGAAATGAGGCATCTTGTAGAAAAAGAGGAGGAGGCAAATAGCAAATCTCCATGCATATCCTCTCAGTCCCTGCAGAATTACTTATTCCTTCTGCGAGCGAGCTATTTTTGCTACCAGTCATTTTCTTGATTCTACTCTCTAATTAAAGTGCCTGATTCTGAAAATGCCTATGAAGTAAAGAGGCAAACAGGAAGAGGCAGTACCTTGCTGTAAAAGCCACTTAGTTCATTTTCACCTCTCCTTGTTCGTTCTGAAGCACCCTGAGCATGTACTATTTGGGAATATCCTTATTGCAGTCACCAACCATCCATCAGTCTCACTCAGTGCAGGGCAGTAAATAAAAGATTATTCATGGTCACTGGGCAGTTCATTTGAGAAGCAGGGAAATTCAAGACTGTCCAGTGAGTATGCCCTGTATGTCCCTGTATTTACCTGTCTCTGTTGTAGGAGAGTGCAACCAGAGCTGTTCCATGTCCTGTGTTCCACCATTACTTTTCAGCTTTGGGGAGCCTCAGGACATCTATTAAGCGCCAGCTTATCTTCATGAAAGCTCTGGTCTGGATTTGACACCGATTGATCAAAAGTTGCAGCAACTCTTACTTTGGATGCAGTTACACCAGTATAAGGACCCTGTACCAGCATTGCTTATGCTGATTTTACACAAGAAAGCTGGAACAGTATATGTATCTTTATGTGCTTTACTTCTGCCTACAGGAAGCCCTATTTCAGACTGGGAAGAACAGAGTAGATATCTTTGCCAAATACCTCAGACTGCCAGTGCTTTGTGTGTGAGTCCGTACTCTTCACACATCCTTGTGAGTGGCAAGTTACATCCATTAAATCCAAAGAAACTGTAGGATAAAATACATTGGCCATAGAGACAATGTTTTTCCCTACTCAGCTCATGCACTGACAGTCAGAGCTGCACATAAAAAGCCATCTCTGAAGGCTGTCAGAGGCACAATTGCTTTTGGAACATGAACTGAGGTGATGGCAAAGTCCTGAGCTTGTATTCATAGTGTTCCCATCAGCAAGGCAGAACACAAGCCCAACACCCACTAGAGGCTCTCTGAACCCTGCACTGCAGGCTGTCAGCGTAGCCAGAAACCCAGCAGTCTCATTTATGCAAAAACAAAAACAGAAAGACAGCTCCTCCTCATGGGAATAAAAATTAGTTTCAGCCAGGCAGCATAAACCCTGAATTGCAAATTACGATGACAATATTTCCTTGTTCAGAAGAGCCTGTCTCATGCCAAAGAAACACTCTTAGCATCAGAAACACCATCCAAATAAATGGTGAAGACTGCAGAAACAGGGTACAAAAGCAAGGGAGAGGCTAGGGCCCTCTCTGTAAAGAAAGTGCCCACCACTCTGGAGTGGTGTCAACACACAGTAAACAAGAGATCTTTTGTTTCAAAAAATATACTTTGGGCAGTAGGACAAATGTGTTACTTGTATCTTGGCAGCACTCCCAAATGCCTGCTGCACAGAAGACTGGTGACGTAATTATAGCCACGGCAGACCCAAAGATATTCCAGCCCTTGTGTAACTCTAGGATCATTTCCTCTGGGCTGGATTTATCTCACCTCGCTTTAGTCGTCTAAGAGACAGGTACCCAGGCTAGGTGCTCTGCCGTGGTTCACTTTTAAGAAGGGATCACCCCTTCCAGAGGGCCACTTAGCTTCTCCCTTGAACATCAGGATGGATGGCCTCTGGATGTGCTGACCTCTCCCTGCTGAGTAAAGGAGGAGTCTAGAGCAGAGACTCAGCTCTTAACTTTTAGTTGGCTACAGCTGGCTGAGAGGAGGTATGTCCTCTGTCCTCTATGAAAATGGATTAAGAAGATTTCTGGATCTCTCATCCACTTACAAGTGGCAAGCCACTAAGATAGTCTGGCTCCCTTTGCATCTCTATATTGCCTTTGGCACAATGGACCCTTGCAGAGATAACAAATACTTTTGCACAACCCAGGAAGCACACTGGTCTTGCTTAGTGTACTAAGCATATGAAATTAGAACAATTGCTTGAATAGGTTAAGCAGAGAGATTACCTTCCTTGAGCTTGTATCTCTCCTCTGCCAGGGAGATACAGAGATATCTCTCTCGCGCGGGGCAGTGGGAAGGCACTGCTAACTTCCTGCACTCTCTAAGCACAGGGATGTGAGAACAATAAGATTTTGCTCTGCTGTATGAGGCAAGGACATCCTGAGTGCTTCACAACATGCTTTCTTTTCCAAAAGCTGATTCTAATCTACTCTTTAGAAGAGCTGCTGCCTGCTGAATTAAAGAGAGTGTCAGGCCAATTTAGGCTTCTTGGCAAACTAACAGGAACATTTCCAGAGCTCAGATGGAGTGAAAGTCAAAAGAAAAATGTAATTTTAAAAGGAAAATGAAATTTTGCACTATTGCAAGCAGAGCACTGTCCTTACCAGTATAAAAGAAGACAACCCATCTGGCTCCATTGTCAGAGCACAGAGAAAGACATAAGAATGAATACATATTTGGGATGATATCAAAGGTCCCTGTAGCCACTCTAGCCAAGTATCCTACACCAGCAAGCAACAATTGTTTAAATTGAGAACCTCAACAAATACAGGTCTGTCCCCTATATGTGACAAGCTTTCTGCAACTCACAGCTATCAACTTACTCAATCAGGCAGTTTATCCCTCCAACAGCAAACTGGTCCTCCAGGAATCTATCTAAACTCTTTTGAAACCATATGTATCTCTGTTCTCCAGATTACAAAGGAAGGAAGAATAGTTCAGCAATTCCATTATGTATCACATTATCCTGTTTTAAATGTGTTTTAGTCCTACAATAACTGCTGTCCATGCCTATGTACTTCTGAATGTTCATGTCATGGAATGTATAATCCCTGTATTGAGTTAAATCTCAATTTATTGCTTTGAAATTAGATGAGTCCTTGTTATGAGATGCAATCCATGTCTCAGAGGATTGTCTGAATTTATCTCAGAGCACTTGCTAAATATTTTACATCTCTCAATGATTCTTTTTATTTAATACTTACAAGAGCCATACCCCACTGCAAATAGGTCGTTGTACTTGGGATTCCTGTAATGAGAAAATATATGTAAGATTGCATTTATTATTAACCATGTAGTTCCTCAGCAATGCACAGTTTTCACACATTAACTCCAGAGACTCTTCTCACAGGACTGCACACAGTCTGAGGGCTCTGCCCTTTGACCATATGCTCTAGTAAAGTTTGTAAGTAACTCGTCCAAACTCAAGACACACAAAAAAGCAGAACATCAGAAGATCAAAACAGTTGATGGAAAAGATAAAAAGACAGACATTATGTCAATCTCCAGCACTTCTTGGCTTCTCCATTTCATAATTGCAGAAAGTTTACTTTTAAAAATGAGATCTTTGAGGAAAGCAAAAAGGCAGGAATATGTTGGTTCCCATCTTTCAGTGGCAAGATTAAGAAGTTTTTAAATCAAAGAACTCACTTTCCATATCTGTTATTAAATTATGAAAGATGCTTCAAGAGACAGCTATCAGTTCATGAATTGATGATCATTCCCACAGACCAGGAAGGGATATTCCCTTCTGACCCAGCTGGTGAACAGTGCATTTCCTGAGGCACATAATGACAGTGAGCAATTGGCCATCTACTATGTCTTCTAAAGTCTCTTTAGTTGAAAAACATCTACTCTCTCAACAACCTCTAATCTGTGTGATAAGTTACTGTAGGTAAGGTTTCCATGGGACAAAGATCAGCACTGTTGTTATCCCTGAGCTCACACAGCACAACCAGTAGGTAACAATTCCGTGAAATGAATGTATGTGGAAATTATCTAAGGAGTATTTTCTCTGACTTGCTACTGTGCATTGATAAAATAAACTCACTTCTCTTCTAATTTCTCCTTTTTCATTTGGGCTAATGCCTAGGCATCCTAATGCTCTTGTTATTTTCACTAAATGCACCATCACTGCTAAAAATGAGAGAATAAAAATTTAATTAGAAAGGCTTATTCCATAAAGCAATTTGGAATTGCTCTTCTAATATCAGAGCCATCTTTCTGTTATCATTTCCTGAAGACAAGTATAACAGCAGTATAAACTACCTATTAAAGATGCCTTTTCTCCCAATTTTGCTTCCCATTTTTACTGTTATCTGTAATTCTCACACAACTGCATGCTTGATACTTTCTTGTATAATACCACAGTGGCTTGAAGGGCAGAAGACCAAAATCTTGCTCTGTCTTTCCATACATCCTCCTTGTCAAGGCACAAATGTTCTCACACAAACAAGTGAGAGGAGGCCTAACTGCAGGGGAGCACAGGGCAGGGTCTGACTAGGTTTGTCTCACGCTCAGTGCTTGAACCAAGCTGAGGAGGATCAAGCATGTTAAAAAGTGAAAGGACTCATTCAGGTTGGTGATAAGCCAGTTTTTTTCACAGTAATAACCATAGCAATAATATCTCAGAACAAAAGAGAGATTTCCAAATATCAGTGATCATTTTTGGACTGACTGAATATGCAAAAGTGGACTGCAGGGCAAATACCTACTGCACTGATCTGTGCAAAATCCCGATACACAAATACCTCTGTTGTCTGGCGAGGAACCAGTACCAGGAGTGGCTGAGGTCACTTGATCTGTTCAGCCTGGAGAAGAGAAGACTGAGGCGAGACCTCATTTCAGTTACAACTTCATTGTGAGGAGAGGAGGGGCAGACACTGATCTCCGTGGTGAGCAGTGACAGAAGCCAAGGGGATGGCATCAAGCTGTGTCAGGAGAGGGTTAGGTTGGATCTTAGGAAAAGGTTCTTCACCCAGAGGATGGCTGGGCACTAAAGCTGCACAAAGCCTACTCTGCCTTCAGTTTCTGCTGAAGGACACAAGCCCGGCACATTCAGCCTTACACAATCTCTTTGCAACCAGAAGCACCGGGTACATTTAGATGTTGCCCAAGCAGCTGACTGTAATAAATCAAAACAGTGTTTGCAGAGAAACCAGACCTCCTTCATAAGATCCTGTTACGTTCCATTCCACTCCACTCCCCCGAGCAACAGTCGAGATTAAGTTTGGAATGAAGAGACTTACCAGGAGATGGCAGTAACTGCAAGTTTCTTGTTTTTTTCATACTGGAACTTCCAAAGTGGGAGGAGGGTTCCTTCCTGGCCTCTGAATTCATCTGAGGCATCCTCAAAATATTTAAAATCTAAACCAAAAAAAAATCAAGGAAAAGGTCTCAGTGTATAAATCAGAAACAAATCAGCACAGTTAAGTGTCAGGGAAGCTTTAAAAGACAACCTGTTATCCTCACAGCCTCTGCACAATTCAGTTGTTAGTGTAAAATCTGTCTCAGGCTTAAGTCCTAACTCCAAGCCTCAGCACCTCAGTCCTCCTGTAAATGCATTTTACCAAGCACCAACTCCTCACACACACAGAAAAATAAAAATCAAACTGGTGATCAGCAGACAAAGGATTAACATGAAAATAGAAGCCCAGAGCAAGGTGTGACCTCAGGTCATTTCCAGAGCTAGACATGGCCCTTCAGGAGGAATCTGAGCAGAGACAGCAAAATGACTCTCGCAAAAGGACATCAAGACTGAGTACACTGCTGTGGCTGGGATCTGCATGTGAGCAGGGAGCTGCTCGGCTCTGGCTGCCGTCACCAGTACCTGCAGCCAGGAGTGAAGTACCTGCTGAGGGAAGGTAGTGCTGCAGGCAGGGCAGTGTTCACCAGACCTGCTGTTCTCAGACAGCTCAGAGCAGGGCTAATGTGGCATGCTCTTTGCATGCTCATAGTTTGATGTACTCACTTGTGTGAGTCAGGAGGTTCCTAGACCTGCTAATTTTACTTCTGTTTCTCTGTTCTGTTCTGTTCTGCCCTGTCCTTGCTGTGGCTGTAAGTACTTATCTGCAGGACTTCAGACTTGAGTTAGAAGCACCTCTCAGTGGGCCATACCCTGCAGAATGTCATCAAATGTGTTCAGGTTCACCATCCGCTCCGCTATTTTAGCAGCCTTTGCAACCTTCCTTAGAGGATCACTGTGCTGAAGAGAAAAGAAAGGAAGAGAAAATGTATTTCCGGTCTCTTTACAGGCACCTCAGATCTCATGTAACTGAAAAGCTTGAGTCCTTTGATCTTGAATACAGATTAATTTGAAATGTGTCACACCAACTAATGATACGGGCACTTGAAAAAATGTAATTGCATTATTATAAGTTTAGCAAGCCATCCACAGCTGAGCTGCAGTAACTCCTATGTTTGTTCCTGATTCAGCTCAATACAGGTACTTACCTACAAAAGTAGATAAGAGTCTTGTCTTTGAAGCAAAGTCCTGACAAGATGAGCTAAAAGGACACATATGATTCCTACGCCATCTCACTGGATAACAGTTCATCAGATTCAGTGATTAAATCAGAGGGGTTTGATCATACATGAGCACTCTCTCATCTCTACCTGGAGAGCTCTAAGGTCTTAGGCATTAAGTAAGCATCATAGGATTTAGGAGTCCTTCAGTCAATCAGTGGTTAATTACAACTTGATGCATTCACAAGTCCATGGACAAGCAGAGAAAACAGAGCCTTGCAGGGGCTGTTTGTCTATCAACAGGTTGCTGGTTGGTATGCTTATCTGAAAAAGCCCTGTGGCTGATCACCACATCTTACTAAACTCCATTCTCAACTATTTTTGTGTGAGTGTGCTCTTTATACTCTGAGTGTGTATGTGTAACCACTACTGAAATTCAAATTGGATTAATTAGAAAGAAGAAGAAAAAGCCCGGGTGCCAGTAGTGGGAAGGACAAAACTTGAAAGTCTACAGACTGTGCTGGACCACATAAGGATGATCTCATCACAGCTCTCTGTGCACTGATGTGAGAATGCCAAGGCGTGTATAAGGTGCTCTGAGAGCTTGCTGTTCCAAGTACCTGAATTCCCATCCACTACTGCCGCCCCAAAGCCCCACCAGTGTTTCAAAGCCTTTCATCTTCAAACCCCTGCTAAGGACTGGTGGCTGCCAGCACAGGAAGATTTCCTTCACAGTGACAACACTGAAAAGAAACATGCCATCCTTGACACAGCTCAGAGGGTGCACTGAACATGAAAAGAAAAAGTGAAATGATTTGACCAAACTACACCACACAGTCACAGTCAGAACCAGGAACACGACTTCAGATTATGTGTGTCCAGCCCTCTGCTTCTTCCCTGGGCTCTGCAGACACTCAAGGGAGATTGAATTTCACTTCAAAGAGCATGAAACTAATAGGGCTACATGGAGATGAGAGGACAAAAGAGAAAAAGAATTCTATAAACTGTTAAATTTTTTATAAATCCATAGTTTGCTTACACCTCCAGTAATGTGTGCAGTCCTCTTTTCCCATCCTAGAAAATATTAAGTAGAACTTGAAACCAAGTTCAGAGAAAGGGAGCAGACCAAGGGAGGGGATTCTGCCCCTCTGTTCTGCTCAGACCCACCTGGAGCACTGTATCCAGCTCTGGAGTCCCAGCACGGGAAGGACAGGGACCTGCTGGAGTGAGCCCAGAGGAGGCCATGAATATGATCAGGAGCTGGAGCCCCTCTGCTATGGAGACAGGCTGAGAGAACTCGGGTTGTTCAGCCTGGAGAAGAGTAGGCTCTGGGGAGACCTTAAAGCACCTTCCAGTGCCTAAAAAGAACCAACAGGAAATATAGGGAGGGACTGTTTATCAGGAAGTTTAGCAATAGGATGAGGAACACCTGTTTTAAAATGAAAGATGGTAGATTTAGATTAGAGTTCAGGAAGAAATTCTTTACTGCGAGGATGGTGAAGCCCTGGCACAGGTTGCCCAGAGAAACTGTGGAGACCTCATCTCTGGAAGTGTTCAAGGCCAGGCTGGATGGGGCTTTGAGCAACCTGGTCCAGTGGAAGTCATCCCTGCCCATCTCAGGGGAGTTGGAACTAGATCATCTTCAAGGTCCCTTCCAACCCAACCATTCTATCAATTTATTATTCCATAAATTTTATTTTTGGGGGGGTTCAGTGGAAAAGAGGCTATAAATAAAAAAGAAAAAAAAAAGCAAAACAACCTTGTAAATGCAGAAACAATATATTATTCAATTGATTTTTTCTGCAATGCAGGAAACTCTCCAGATGAATCAAAGAAGCTTTAAGTCAGCTTTTCTGTCAGGTAGTTATGCTGTTAACAACACATCCACAACTAACTACATTTTTGACATTATAAGTGGATGAGAGTAAGTTATTTTCTCTTCATATGTTGTCCTATTTCAGATTTTATTTATTCTGTATGCTACTGAACTAAATCTTCAGAGGAAGTGCTAAGCCTAATTTCTCGTTTTTGTAAAAAAAAAAAAATCCTGTTAGAAACACACTTTTCCACCTTAGCCCAATTCTGAGGTAGCTAACCAAATGCAATGAGATAGGATATGCAATACCTCATAGGATAACACATTTGTTTTGTTTATTTCTGTGCATAAGTTATTTTTTAGAACAGCAATAATGTTAATTGAATCATATGTAAGATAGATAATGGGCTAATACTTTGAAAACAAATGTCTTGGTCTTGCTATGTAATTCCTTATCACTAATTGCCTCATACTTGCCTCTCAGCAGCTGGCCAGTTGCAATGTGCAACTCCCATAAACTGAAGCATGACAAAAATCTCGTACTAGTGTGTCACTGCATGTCCAGAAGACAAACCCCACCCTAACATCAGTGCAGTAACTGCTCTGGCAATACATATCATTGCTGCTGGCCAGCCTTCGCGTACGAAGATCCGGGGAAGGTCTCTTTTTCCTTTCAGACCTTCCAGCCTGCGCACTGGATTTTTTAGGTGAGACACAGGGCGCACAGATCTGAGCCCACCCTTTAATCCCGAGGTTCTTCTGCCGGGCCAAAGCGAGTCTTGGACAGTGACAGTGAGTTCCTCCTCAGGACGTAGGCGGATTGCCTCCTTGCAGGGCTAACGAGCTCTGCCTGCCCGGGGAGTATCCCCGACCGGGAATCGAACCTGGGCCCCGGCAATTCCTGTGCCGTATCCTTAACCACTAGACCACCAGGGCTCCCGGCAATACATATACTGTGACTAGAAGAGGCCCTGGTTTGCAAAGAAAGAAGCTCAGTACAGGGTTGTCGCCATCTGTTGCTCAGCCAACACCTGAATGCAAACACCAACTTCCAAATAAAGTCCTCCAGATTGAATCATGTCAAGCAGTTATTAAACTCCGTAACTGAACTCATCTGTTCATCTTCCCTCCTTGCTTTTAATTCTGACAGACTGCAAACAGAAAATGGAAGACAGGGAAGTTGGAATGGGTCTACTCCTAGGGATTACCCAGGAACAAGTGAACAATAATGTGAAAGTTAATTGCATTCTAAATTCACCTGTTATATAAAAAATAATAGTATCCTTCCAAGAGCTTCCAAGTGATATTTGTGACCCTGTGCACTCTCACCAGGCACATCTCAGACAGGGGTAATGCTGCTGGGAAACAGACAAGGGAGACAGGACCCCATATGATTCAGGAAGGCACATTTCTCTGTTAAATATAAATTTTGTTTGGACCTCTTAGGGCAACAATCAACCATCTCTATTTCAAAGGAGATTAAAGACTGTTCCACTGCAGTAAGTTCCAATTTTAATTTTATTTTTAAATTAATTTAATTTATATTTTAATTTTTATATTCCTGATTGGTTGACATCAATCTGCATTTCTGTTGACACTATCCTCTGCCTTAGTAATTCTCTCTTTCTGTTATCTAACTCACAGTCCCTATCTACTTTTGCATTACCAGATAAACATCCTAAGATATTCTAGTGTTGTATATTCAAGCTTTCAATTTCTTATATTTTCCATATCCAAGCAGGTTTGCAATCAATCATCTTTGAAAAGTGGTGATCAAAATCACATATCCCTATTCTACCCCTGAAAAGGTATCAGCCCACCTTACATAACATAAATATCTTCTCTACTATTCATCACATGTGGTTTTCTCTCATAGCCGTATCACAATTAGCCAACCAACACGAACTTGTTGGAGAAATATGCTCATGTTCTGCCATTATAGATTGCTCCTTACCAAAGATTGTTTTGAAATTCCAAAATGAAGTCTCCCATTCCAGCAGTCCCTCCAAAGCTGTAACAACAACTTTTCTGGTGTATCTAATAATTGCCTAATTGCACTGGTATATCTAATAATTGCACTATACCAATAGGTTACAGAAATCCAGCTAGATTACCTTTCCTCTACTTTCCTTTTTCAAGAAAAACATGACTTTCATTAAAGAGAAAGATGAGATTATTTGGACATGGCCTACTTTTGGTAAAAATGTGCTATTTTATTCCTTTTCAGATTTAATCCCTGTTTTGTATTTTTTTCCTCCTTATTAATTCTGTTGCCTCACGTACTGTTAAAGGTCAGACTAATGGTACCATTTTTACTTCTCTTGCATACAACATGTCCTTGTTATGGCCCAATCACATTGCTCCACCCCTCTTTGCATAGATTCATTAAAAATCCTTAATGTCAGTCTTGTAGTTTTCACGCCTTGCCTTCTCAGGGTGAGAAGCTTGCATCAATTACATTAAGCTCTTTGCATTTTGCTTCTGCTTCAGATAGTGTCATTTCTAAGCTCATTCAAGAACACAAGCAAGGTTATAGATCAAACCTGATCTGGGTCAGGACTGTGGAATCATAGAGTCATCTGGGTTGAAAAAGACCTTTAAGATCATTGAGTATCCTCCTTGTAATCAGAGCCATAAACAGATGGTACATGAACAGGAAGAGCAGGACAGGCAGATACAACATTTCTGCCAAGTTATCTCTGCTTCCAGATATTTTCAGCTCAGAAAATATCATATCATTCCACTTTGGTATTCCATGTTACCCATGGTCTGTGTACTGCCTTAATTAAAAACTGAGGAAAAGTTTCAAATATTGTATCGCTGTATTTTCAAATATTGTATCCATCAAATATTGGATGTAGCATACCCTTTCCTCTCTAGATCCGTTTGAGTGAGAGGTACATGGAGAGATTTCTAGGAGACCCTCATCACAGTATCCAGTCAAATACTTTCTATTATTCCAACTCTTATTAGCTTATACATCTTCTTTATAAAATTCTCACCCTTTCTTCTGTTGAAATCCTTGATTATCTCCCTTCCTTTCGTGTTGGCTGCCTCTATCTTCTGCTTTGCTAAACTACATCTTCCTTGCTTCACCAAATTCTTCAGTGCAATGCATAGCTCCATTTTACTTCTTTTCCCCTAGTGAGAAGCTTCTGCTTAGCTGTCAAGGCTCCCTTCCCCTCCCCTCTCCTCCTCTGTTTCCTTCTTTGCTTTTGACCATGTTCTTTCATGTATCACATCCCTTCTCTCCTAGTTATACATTCTTTTGTCCTTTTATTCATTAGCAGCACTGTTTTCTCTCTCTTTTCATTAATTACATTTTCAAATCCTCATCTAACTCCCACCATAATCTTCAGCTGTGGCTCTAGTTCTTGGATCTTCTCTTTCCTCGCCTCCTACCATAGCAACAGATTCTGTCAGAGATCCACCTGTGGTAATAGCCACTCATTTTCTCTTCTTCTTTCCTTTGGGTTGAATTGGGTGCTAGCTCAGTAGCTATCACAGTTTTCCTTGCTAATACCTAGCCCAACCAAAACAATGGTGGGAATTAATTGTGGCTTCTAGACACTGCACCTCGATCCAGATCAGCCATGTCTCCTGCTTGATGTTCCACAATTCTCTTCAGTAATGACCAAGCACAGCTGGTCCTTAAAAAGTGTTCAGCTGGAAAAGGTCAGTTTCATTTAGCATGGTGTAACATATGTAACCTGTGAGTTAAAAGCCCCACAAAATGCACATCTCCCATTTGCTAACTTGAGGCCAGAAATACAGACTCTGATGCCATCAACCTTTAATTTCCATACACCTAAAACCGATCAGACATGATGACTGTTCTAAGTCTGATTTGAGCCTTGGAGTACATCAGGTTGCATTCTTCCAATTAATGAGGGAAGAATTAATCAGATTTTTCATACACTTCAGGTTGGTTGACCAGCCTCACAGAGCACCTTAATTTTGGACACTGGCTCTCCATAAAGAAGCAATTTCTTTCGCTTATTCACTGCATTGACTTTTTGGCTTCTCTTCAAGCCCCCTGTAAAGTGTTAAGTGTGAAAAGCAAAACACCAAAGGGACAGATATCATGAGTGACCGGATTTCAATTTCCCACTGCTGTCAATGGAGGGGGCAGCAAGTGTTTTACAATATGGTTTCATTGGTAGAATATTTATTTTATTTTCATTATCAGTTTTCAGCAGTCCATCCTTCAAGCCTGTAATTGTAATATTGACTTCAGGCTTAATTCTCCGAAACATACTCAGGTGAAAGGCTTATTGGTTTTCAAAAGGACTGTGAATTTCCACGGCACAATTCACAGGAAGAAGCCTATCAGAACATGTTCCTGGTCTGTTTATACTGTAAGGTTCATGCTGGCACAGCACTGCCTCATGGCTAAACCAGCCAAATCCTCTGCAGTTGTATCAGCCATACGGTATGAAAGAGCTAAAGCCATTTTCAGGAGTCAGCTCTTATTACACAGACATATATATACACATATACATTTACATATCTATATCTATCTATCTATCTATATATATACATCTTACCCATGCTGATAAGTCTACACCTATTCTAGGACCAAATTATGAACTGATTTCCATGATTCTGCATTATAGTTCTCAGGGTATTGTGCTCCAGTCATTATAGAAATTATTTCAGTTTGCCTTCTAAATGGTTTACCTTAGACTGGAGGAGAAAGAATCAGCCATTTAAACTGTAATAGGAACTTCCTGAACCCCTTCAAAATATTTTGGAACATGAAGAAAATCTTTCAGGGTGGCAATATCATCCTATATATCATACACTCAGTGCTTCAAGTGGGATGATATTTTTAATACGGGGATACTGTCCCTCTAGTGGAATAAACCATGTCATTCCCACAGGGCACTCCTAGGCTATTCCTGACAGAGGAGTCTGGATTAGGAGTCAGTATCACCCTCACAGCAAGGTCACAGCATCAGCTCCAGGCACAGCAGGTGTTAGGACACCTGATACACTAAGAAGCATGCCACTTACATATCTATAATTAGAAAACATATAACTTGTAATTCTACAAAAGCATTAAAAATTAAAATTAAAAAACAGTGAATAGTGTTTTACTACAGCGTTATATTTTGAAATAATCCTAAATTTAATTGCCTTTCAGATTGAAACATACGTAAAATCACTTACAATTCTTTGAAAAATTACAGAGTGTTTCTACCTATTTAGTTCTTTTATCCCTCACATAATAATCAAAAATGTGACACAAACACAATGCACAAAAATCAAAAGCTATACATCTCACTTGGAACTTAAGTTGGAAAATAAGATTATGCAAAATCAAAATCCTGCCTCATACAGTACAACAGAAATTCTGTTTTGGAAATACAGTTTCTAACAAAAACTAGTTTTTGCATTTCCTTAAGTTGTTATTTGCCCACTAAGACAAGAAGCTACACAGCCAGCATGATGTGCTTTCACCTCACTTGCTCTACAGATGCATGCAACACCACTATGAACAGCCTTTTTCGTAGCATTAGGAAACATACCTGTGGCTCCACATAGGATAACTTTCTTCCAGTTTTCTTATCTTCTTTCTTTACTGCCTGAGGTTTTGCTTTTTCTTTCTCTTTTGCCTTTTCCATTCTCTCAAGTTCCTCCACATAAACATCATAGATATACCACTGAGAGACAGACAGAGGCAGGATTTATCAGGATGTGATCATATTTCTGAGAACGGCCATCTACACCATCACAAAAATATGATAGTCATCACAACAGTACCACTGCTGCTGGAATTAGCTGAACATCTGTCTTCTTGCACAAAAAGTGAAGAGTTGAGGTCTAGGATTTTCAAAGTATGATGCGGCATGTCTTATTTTCAGAACAAATTACTGCATTATTAACAATTTCTTTCTTCCAACACTCTACTTGCCACTTTGACTCCGTACCTTTATTTTTGCAGGACTTCGTCTTTGGCTAATTTACCAGTGTTTAATAGGAAACATGCATTAAACATTTGCTTTATGACATTTCTCATGTGGTGTTGGAAAATTAAATTGTAGTTACTTAACATAATTTATATTTGGACTCCAACTCTGCAGCATATGATCAAATGGAAACTGAGAGCAGTTTTACATCCACTGCTATGCCACACGTCTTACTTGAGTAGATCCAGAAGTAATTTTTCTTAAGAATTACTCATTAATATTGAAATCCTAGTATTGTATCTGAAGCAGGTATATTACTTTCAAAGACAAAACAAAAGGCAATCTGACACATCAGCTTAGGCTAGGGAGTATGATTCAAGCACAGAATATAGACTAGAACATTGGAATTAATGTAGAAGTATTCTTTAGAGAAAAAAAACTGTATTGTGCTGTAAATTTGCAGGCAGAAATGAGATGGAAAGCTGTTCCGAACATCAGGAAAAGGACAAAGAAGCTGAGACAAGTATGAAAAGGAGTAGAGCAGAAAAGTTTGGAATAGGAAATTGTGAGCATAAGAAAGAACATGAAGGAAAAAATACCTGAGAAAAAAAGAGTTTATATAAAACCACTATTTTAGACTCACTGAAAATTTCAACAATATAAAAAGAAATCAATGGAAAACTTTTCCTCTCAGCTTTCAAACATTTAATGCAAAATCTAAGTCACAGACTTTCTAGTCGTCTGAAAGACCTCTGTTCTAAGTCTTAGGACATCTCACTGTCAGAACAAGAATGGAAGAAAACTGCAGCAGAAGGGAGGGAAGATCTCAGGCCAATTACTCTCAGGAAGAGAATGGATTACAGTTTTTAATCTGACAGAGAAACCTTCATATATTTACTATACAGTAAATATACTTTTATATATTAAAAATATATAAAAGTATACTTACTATATACATAGTATATGTATATAGTAAATATATATACTTTACTATAACAGCATCTTTTAAGCTGCTGCCATTATGTTACAGCATCTCCTGCACATTCCTCTGCTCACTGGCAACCAAAAATTTTTTTTTTGTTTTCAATACCAGTTTGATACACTAGTTTGAAACAATGTTTGGATCTGTGACAAACACAAATACATTTTTACAAATATTTGAAAATTAAACTGCAGAACTGGCTGGGTTCCCTTTCCACTGAAAGCTACAACATATTTCATGTGTGAACTTTCATGCAAAATAATTTTTTTTACATTTTTAAGAGATGCATAAAATGCTATACAGTCCTTCATCATGAAAAGACAGGAACATTTCCACTACATAAAATGAAGCTAAGTCTTTTGCAACAGGTCTTCCAAGTTCCTTGTGCTGTAGTTCCCATTTGGTTCAACTCCAGGCTTTAGAAACCTGCATTTGCATACAGCTAAACTTAGACAAAGTAAAAACCCAAGCGCTGCACATGCCAAATTCTTAGCAATACTCCAAAAGAGAGCTATGACCCCAGAGGAACTAGCACCTGCAAGCTGCAGCCCACCTCCTGCTGAATCCAAAACTATTCTCACCCTGTGGTTCCCCCATTTCCACTCACTTAAGACTCTCAAAAGCAGACAAATCAGGGTGGCTGGCAAAAAATAAACCAGTGAAAAGAATCTAAACCGAGACACTCAACCTTAGAAATATAAACCATGAGCAAGTTCACCCATTAGGGCAGAAGAGAGAGTTATACTAGTTTGTTGTCAGATTCAAAACAGATACCAAAGCCACAGTAAAGGAATTCATTCCACTGCAAGAAATGCAAACACGGTAATTCGGTTTTACCTCTCTCAAACCTCAGTTTCCAAAATACATTCTAAAACAACTTCAAAGATAAAAAGGAGATAGATAGATAGATAGATAGATAGATAGATAGATAGATAGACAGATAGATAGATACCTGGTTAACGTTGGCTGAGAAAGTTTCATAAGGTGCAGGGTCAGTTTGATATCCTTTGTCCTGAAAAAAGAAAAAGCATGAAGAAACATAATCTCAGCATTGAAGCTCTCTGCAGTGACATATTTCAGCTGTGGAAACAGTCTGCATGAATAACTTGATATACAAAAGACTCCTCAAGCACTGCACAACACTATTGATGACCATGCAACTACAGAAAGATTTTGCTGTTGACCAAAAGAATGTTCACAAGATCTTCTGATTTTTTTCTCACATACTTTAAATATTTCAGTAGTTAATTTTGAAGGCGTTCAAATGTTTTTTTTCACCTCTACCATTTGAAATGTTCTGGTACCAATTACGGTACCAGTTATGACATCCTACCAAACTTGAAAAGTTTTGTCCTGTATATTAAAAAGCCAGTTCAGCAAAAAGCTCAGGGAAGGAACATAAGGTTTTGTGTCTGTACTGATTGGAATGTGCATGCAGAGTGGGAGAGAGATATACCATGTACAAGAAGTACAGATTTGTCACACTTACTTAAGTTTGTTAATCTAGTACCCATGCTTAATACAAGCCCAAACACATTTGTCCTTTTTATATATGGGCACTTATATGTCTGCTCCATTAATAAATATTGAAGTACAAGACCATAAAAGTACCCAGTGACAAACAGAAGTTGCTTTCACACATTCCAAGTTCTCAGCTACTACCATAACCATTGCTCTGCACTTTTTCAGATGACAGACATGAAAAATATTATATCCAAGTAGAGGCTTGAGGATTTACAGAAGCATCAAAGCTTTTTGTAGGCTGTCCAAGAGTTCATGAGGTAAGAAATTTTCTGTCACCATTTTCATCACACCAAATGTTTTACAATAGTACAACCACTATACTTCTTTCCTGATTCTATGGACAGATCACAGGATATGTCACAAACACAGATGATCTACATGCCCTCCCAAAGGAAAGATCCTCCAAGTCACTGAAAGAAACAGCAACATACCCGCAGAGGATTGTGGAATGTAGTTGTACCTCTCTCAATGAAGTTGAACTTGTTTGCAAGCTTCTTCTCTGGAGCTTTTGGGGGAGGAGGCTCTTCTGCCTCTGCTGCCTCAGCTTCTTCAGCTGCTTCTGCCCCCTCTGCCTCTGCCTCTACCTCTCCTTCTCCCTCTTCTGCAGCCTGCAAGAAAATTCAGAAGTGACTCCACCCTGAGAGAACCAGTCCTCTCTTTCCTTCTTCTCAGACTGCTGTATTTCTGCTGCCTAGTGAAGGAGACTGCAACTGAAGAATCAACATTTAAAATGCAAACTAGGAGACTTCCAGCACTCAGATCAAGGAGATTCTGAAATTATATCTAAACAGGAATACAGAAACCCAGGAATTGAAATTGCTTTAAAACAAAACCTGATGTGAGTGAGAAAATATAGCACAGCTGCATTTGGTAAAATGGACTCAGGGAACAGAAGATTCTGTTAGAGTCACATTACCCTGTGTTTTCATTTCCTTGCTAGACAACAAGTTTCACCTGAAACTCTGACACTGTGTGGGTTCTGACACTGTGTGGATAAGAACAAACTTCTCAAAGGCTACTCCTTTCCTATCAGCCACCTGTCTTTAAATTGGGCTACTATTAGTTTCATTCAGTTATGCCTGCTGCTTTCACCCCTCCACACTTTGTTTTTCACCAATGGACACATTGTCCAGGAAGATTCCAGATCCCAGCAAATTACATTCTATTTTGATTTAATATCTGGATAAAGATAGACCTGGTATGATCCCCCTACACAGCTTCTGCATCTGAAAAATGGCAGCAGGACTCCAGCTGTTCAGCAGAACCTGCACGTTCTCATCTACAGCACTGAGATCTCCGACATAAAAGAATAAATCACAGAAGCAAACCCATTTTATAGTAATGCAATTTAAAAGCTAATACTTAAAATAAAATGGACAGCTCTAAGCTGACTATAGAGAATTACCTCAGCATCTCCTGTAGGTTCTTCATCTTTAACCTCTGCCTCTTCAGTTGTCTCAGCAGAAGCCTCCACAGCAGCATTTTCCTCCTCAACAGAAGCCTTTTCTGATGACAGAAAGGATAAAGGAGTTAGGCTGGAATAACAGGACATCTTATCCAATGTTCTGCAGATCCTCTGTCTTCTGGAGCATTGATATACAAATGTATCCTTTCCTAATGCTGTCTCATTAGACAACACAGTAACAAATCCCCATTTTGGAGAACAATTGTTTGCTCAAAGCCACAAAAGGTGACAATGTTATTTCTAAAATGCATCTGCAGTACTTCTGGATGAACTAAAAAAGAAAGTAAATATTTTGACTCAGAGCAAAGTTCTGCAACCCATTTCTGATCTGAGTAACTTTGTTTCTGGGTTTCCCTTCAGCTCTAGACCTTTCTATCTTCCAAAATTGTCTGCAGTTATGTACAACTACTAAGAATGTTTTCAAGGCAAACAAAAGTTACAACATGGTTGTTCTTGTTTCTGTGGATAAAAATTAATATACTAGTTTTGTTATAGAACGATGGATGTCTAGATTCCAATCACAACCTTGACTGTATAGCCACGATAGCCCTAGATTCCAAAAATTTCTGCTTGAATCTCTACTTTAAATCATGTCTGAAACTTTCAAAGTAGGCTAAGTAGTTCAGATATGTATATCCAACTAATGGTTGTGAAAGATGTTTAAAAGACACTAAATAACTTTGAAAATTTCAGTGTTAGCATTCAAATGGATGAAAAAATGCACACCACTTTCTAGACTGCAGCAAACATCTGGATGATCAGTTTTTCTAATTTTGACTGTCAGCAAGGATGCAAGCCAAAGTAGAAGCTGTTTAATTCTATGGTAATGCAGCATGATCATTCCATCCTGTTGAATAAGGGGAACCAGAGCCTATCTGAAAATTATTGTGACTTCAGACAATAAACCTACCTGATTCAGAGCTTGATTTAATACTCTGGCGCCTGCCTTCGTCTGAATCTTTGGGTACCAAGTTTCCATTCAAAGTGAAGTGAATGGCTGTATGATCCAAGTCGTCCACTATCTTGTATGCTCGTTCCTACAAAAAGGGAAAACCCAACAAAATCATAAAATCACAGAATCATAGAATCATGGAATGGTTTAGGCTGGAAGGGATTTTAAAGAACACCTTGTTTCAACCTCCCTGCCCTGGGCAGGGACACCTTCCCCTAAACCAGGTTGCTCAAAACCCAATCCAACTTGGCTTTGAACACCTCTAGGGTTGAGAAATTCATCATTTTTTCTGGGCAACTTGTTCCAGTACCTCATCATATTCACAGAGATGAAGAACAGCTCAGTCTGTATCATTTAGTTTTGAGCTGCACCTAAAAGCTATCGGAAGCCACTGCAGAACACAGATGCTTCAATAGTTTCTTCTTAAATATATGATTGCTTATTATATCAAGCACATCATAGCACTGAGCCCACTTCTGTCACCGGGGAGAATTTGAAGATATGAATTACTCATCACCTGTCTATATGCCATAAATATGGAAAACTTCAGCTCCAAATAGAAGAGAATGACCTTTTGATTCCACAAAACTGATTTCCTTTCTCTGGAATCAAGTAATGGTTGATGATCAAACAAGTACAGTAGCACAGAGATGAGACAGACTTGGTAATACTTTGCCCAGTTTTCTCTTCCCTTAGGTGTTGTTTTTGACAGAGTACATTTTCTTCACAGTACCTACTATGGGGCTGTGTTTTGGATTTCTGCTGAAAATAGTGCTGATAACACAGGGATGTTTTGTTTATCACTGAACAGCACTTACACAGAGTTCTGCTCCCCATGCCTCCTCATCACCATCTCACCCATCTGACCACAAGGACATTCTATACCATATGGTGTCATGCTTAGCATATAAAGGTGGGGGAAGAAGAATGTTGGAGGGAAGAAGAAAAATGGGGGGGATGTTTGGAATGACAGGATTTATCTTACCAAGTAACCATTAAGCGACATGAAGCCCTGCTTTCCTAGGGATTGCTGAACAGTTCCTACCCACGGAAGTGGTGAACTAACTCCTTGTTTTGCTTTGCACAGCTTTTGCTTTCCCTATTAAACTGTCTTCATCTCAACCCATGAGTTTTCTCACTTCTACTCCTCTGATTCCCTCCCCTGTCCCACCATGGCAGAGTCAATGAGTGGCTATGTGGGGTTTAGTGGCCAGCTGGGACTAAACCAGGACACCTGCCTGAAGTTGGGGATAATTCAATGCCAAAGTTGAAGGAGCTGTCCCCATGCCCTTTGTTTTAGGGTGTGTAATCCTTCCCAGGGAGGAGTGGGAGGCAAAAGCATCACTCCACTCTTCCTGTGTGACTGCCTGTGTTGCTGGCTGTATACAGTAGGGGGAAAAGGCTGCTCCGGGGTAATGCAGTGCGTGCCCTGCACACACAAATATGAAAGTGTGACTCCTGGATGTTTTCTGATTGTCTCTTGCTCACTCCTAATCTTCATGAATGAAGCTGGTCAGCAATTTCACAAAACACATTTCTGGGCTTTCCTATAATTCAATCTTCATGTGTGGGTATTGAGGCATAACTCACACAGAGACTGAGAAAAGCCTTGCCTTTGTGCTTTAATCACCACAAAATGGGAAAACTTACAACCTGAGATTAGCTGCATTAATTACCTTCACTGACAGATCTTGTTCTTGTAATTGTGATATCCTACTTCTAAATAAATACATCAATGATTTTAGACTTTTACTCTTTACAAAAACCCTTAAGAACCATTGGCAGTAAATACATAACAAGACGTAGCCACATTAAAAGAAAATTTACCTGGTTATAAATCTAACAACCAATTAATTGCAAAAAATTCTGTTTTTAGGGCTCATGTCACACTTACTTTAAAGCTGTATCGGACGATATCCCGGGGAATATGGGGATTTTTAGCTGTCAAGGTACGCGTAATTTCCTTTTTTAATTCCTTTTGGAATGGAAACAAAATAGTATTGTAAATAAAACTTCACTACTAATACAATGTACATCAACAAAATCACGTTTATGCTCAGTTCTATGACGTTCAGTTCACTGCAGATACCTCATATGCAGCTGATGCCACCACAAGAACAGTGCTTGGGGCCAGCCTGGCTCAGAGTGGAATCCAGAACAGCCATCCTGCTTCCTACCATGCTATTTCAGTAGCCTTTCTAGATGTTCTTGCTTATCTAAGAAATGGTAGCACTTGAAAAATGCTAGCTGCATTCTACAGGATGTGACAGACAACTTGTGTCTTTAAAATTTACACTGTCAAAAAATAAACAATAAGCTCAGTAGCAGTGCTTTCAGGATTGACCACTGTGAACAAAGAAAAATACTGCTATTAACTATTTTTACTGCCTGAGTTGAGGGAAGTACATAAAGCTTCCCTTTCACAGCTAATTGAGGTACAGGGAACAATGCTAGAATTTTAGAGGGCAGTGAACAGAGAGGAACAACTGCAGTTGGAAGGGTGACCAGTTGCAATGCTACTGAACCAATCTGGGAAGAAATTGCAATAAAATTGTAGGACACTTCTCTGTCCTGTGTATGGCACACAAGCACCTGAAAAGCTGGCCCTGGGTCCTCCTTAACAAAGTGAAGCCCTAGGCCCATTTTCCCTTTTGGATCAGCTCCAGGCAGTTAATGTTTCAAGACCAGAAATGGATTTCAAAGCACATTCTCCATGTTCTGTTGAAGCCATTTCAGTTGGTACTGCAGACGCTGTACTTCAGCAAGTACTGCAGTTTTACTCTTCCAGAATTTCCTCCAAAACCAGTGGGTAGGCTTCTGCTTATGGAGTTTAGTACATATCTCATGACAAGACAGGCATTGCTTTACTCACAGCTTCAGTCAGCTCCAGTTGATCTGGGGATCTGACTCCAGCCCTTGCTGTCAACAAGTCGTCGCCCCTTTGAAGGGAGTCATCTTCATCCTAGAACAGGAATGACAAGCTAAGCAATGCAACAAGACTGTTGCTCCTTGCCAAAGCAGCACTTCTTCAGGTACAGAATAAAGAGATAAAAACAATATTCCCCATCCATTTTTGCTTTGAGCTGAGGAGAAGAACAGAAATGGCAGGTGAAAATCTGAAGATTTTCATACGGCTACACTCGCCAGCAAGAGTTCAGGGGGTTGGAGGAGCTGCACTCTGAAGATAATTTCTGCCCTGTCACAAAACTGGATTAACTCCAATAACAAAACTCAAGTGACTCCACTTCGATCTCAGTTTAAAAGCTGGCAATTCTGTTTCCCTTGCCACATAATACCCAAGGGTATTATAGAACTTAAGGACTACTCAAGGGCACAAGTCAAGAACCTGCAATTACTCCTGATGTGTTATTCTTTAAGCTGCTCTTAGAATTTAGTTCAAAATACAAAGCTGCAGGTATGTGGCTCCTGGAGGAAAGTTAACCAATTTCTTGCAAAGGCTAGCATGCCTCCATTCTCCCAAAAACATACTGCTGCTCTCCCTGTGCTAGCATTGGGTTGATATCATGATATAAGGTCATTAAAAAGAAAATGAATCACTGCAGGAATGAATTTCAATTAATTGTCCTTACAGAAAAAACTGTCAGAACACAAAGCTGCTGATTAAAGTGCTTCACTGCTCCAGGCAAAATTTCTCCCTTAAGTTCAAAATGTGTAATGAGTTGATTTACAATAAATCAATCATTCTTGTAAATACAGTTCTCTCAGGCCTGCTAACATTATAGCCATACAAAGCCAAGGATGAGACTGAGGCATAAGTACAGCTTATGGCTGCAGCTACAGAGGCTGGACTCAGCAATGCTTTGTTACCTGCAGAGCACCACAAAGGTAAAAAAGCACAATGCTTTTTGAGTTAAAATGTGCAGTGGCTGAAAGTAACAGAGAATTTTGCATATGCCAAGTGCCCAGGGAAAGTCACAGGTTGCAGCCTTATTTTCTTCCCCAAAGGAGTTGGAATGAGGCAAGCTGTAAGGAAGGTCAGGCGCTCTGATACACAAGAGATGATGACGGCAGAACAGTTGTTTGTGATTTAATGCTCTCCACATGAACACTTGCTTGTAGGATATTTATCATACAGAATTTGATGTCAGTTAGTTCAGTGGCTGTTTTCCCTAGTGAATCAGATAAGAAGTATTGTGGCTTTAACATTTTTATATGCAATTTTCATTTCAAAGTAGCTTACCATTTTTAAATGGTGAAAAGAGAAACATTTAATCAGACTGTGATTTGTTCCAAAAGAGTGAAAAGCTATTTATCAACATGCCTGTTTAAAGGCATGTAGACTGTTCTTCCATCCATGTCAATGGAGCTAAATAAGAGGAAGGTAGGTTAAATCAGGGTATTCTAATAATTTCATTGCCCAACAGTAAAAACCTTACAGTGAGTCAAAAAAGTATATGCTATTTTCTCTAATGCTTGTACTTCTTTGTTAAGTGAATATGGGCTATACTTCAAATTTTCTAAACTGAGCAGGCAGTTTTCTCACATTCTGAGTCAGCTTGTATTTTGGAATTCACACCTCAAACATTTTATTTTCATCTTTTCATGTTGCATTTTCCCTAAATTGTGCCTTTGTTCTAGGTGATATTTTTCATCCTAACTTGCTGGTATATCTCCCTTCTCAGTGGAAACCTACAGTAACCTCTTACTACAAAATCAACTGATATTTTAACAATTTATTAAAAAAACCCCATTGTTCAGACTAAACCTTTTTGCATCTCATAGCTAAAAAAAGTAAAAAACAATTTTTAAGACTGGAGAATCTTACCTGTTTTTTACGTCCAGCTTTACCAGCTTTTCCTGCCTTTCCTCCTGGAGGTCCACCTTGGCCCTGAAATGAGAACACATCCAATATAAACATTCAAATCACTTTTTTTCCTAATTTAACCAAAGCAAAATTAAAGTTTGATGGTTGCTCCAATGGTGTTTTAAAAGCTGAGTATGCCAGCATTCTGTCCATAAATTATCTGAAGGAAAGACAGTCACTTTCACAACACAAGACAGCAGTTTACCAGCATGAAGAAATGCCAGGCTCTGTCCTAGTTGCTGCCTGTCTGTGATACACACTCAAATGTCATACACACATTTTAGTGCCTTGGTCAAACACACTAAAAGGCTGCTCCTGTCCCAAGTGATTGCATGGCACAGGGAGCCCAAAGACAGTAGATCCATACCCGCAAAGCCATGAGTACTGAAAAAACATGGAAAACATTGATGATCGGCTGGGAAATTAACCACTGTCAACTCCTCTGCACACATGAAAGCACAGAAAATTTGTTATGACAGGCTTTAAGGAAAACAATTAAATAGTTGTTTATAGGGTGCCTTTTAGAGGGAGACTATCCCATCCAGAGTTAAGGAATAACAGAAGGGTACCAGTGACAAAGCTTTGTGAAAATTTAACAGAAAGTGGGAGAGGAAATGAAGAGGATCCTTTTGAGGAGATGCTGAGGGATAGACAGGATGACGAACCCTGAAAGAAGAGAGAGAGCCGATAAATCAAACAAAGGAAACAACATTAGAAACCATGGCAAGAACAGTTTTGGGATGGATCACAAATAACATTTGATGGTATGGATGAAAAAAGCAGAGGAGTTACTTGGAAAAAAGTGTTTGACTTTGTGACAGGAAAGAAGGGGATACTAGACAAGAGGGAAGGAAAATGAAGGGGTGGAAGAGCAACCTCCCATGGGCTGATTGATTTTCTTCAGAAGAACATTAGAGTGTGCCTTTCAGCTCAGATCAAAGGTCCACCTACCCAAGCATCTCTCACCAACACTATTTAAAAGAAGATATTTATTCTATTCTCTCCAGGATGACCTCTCAGCTTGCCACAGGGACATGAACCAGAAATGCTATCCTTTTTATTTCATATCAGTGAACCTTTCTCTCTACAAATTTATTCTGTCATTTTGGAACCATGCACATCTTTAGCCCACACAACTTCCACAGCAAGGACTCCTGTGGTACAACTATATGATAATGCAAAGAACTGCTGCTTCTTTTTAAGTCAGCCAGTTGTTTCTCTCATCTGGTTTTCCTAGTTCTTCTTCTGGAAATGACAGCTTTATCACAATATCTATCTTTCCTCTTATCTTCCATATGTCTTATGAATGCTTTCAGGAGCACAAACCTCTGCAGAGATTCTTACACTTCCCTCATGATTCCCCTTCATTATGAAAATTTAATATTCACTTCCACCACCTGCTTCCTATGTATTAAACAATTAAGCACCCATAAAGACTTTGACCCGGAACCCCCAAGCATTGTTTGTCAAGCCCCACTACTTGTTAAGACTTGATAATAAGAATTCAGAAAAGAAATCATTTCAGAGGAGAACAAAGTGCAGCAAAGATGTGAGACAGTGTCTCTGTGTTATTTCTCTTTGTACAAGTTACGACACATAAAACTGCTGTTACTAACGAGGCATTAGGGATTATCTTTATTCCAGAAAATACATATTAAAAGCAATGAAAAATGAGCAGAACAATACCTTTCTATGCTTAGAAAATATGCCTCTTTTTGAAATACAAATTTTTATGATGCAGGTGGAGAAAAAAAAATTATAATATTTTCTTTATAGTCCCACTATAGCGGGCTGATTGCAGAGCAGAGAGGCCAAGAGCTCCTGAGTCACAATCACTACTGAGACCACTGGATCACCCAGCTGGCCTGTCTCTCCTATGTGATTGCTTGGCAAGGGGAGGCAGAGGATTCTCTCCACAAGGACCCTGCTATGTGTGAATTGGATGTGACTTAAACAGATTTTCAGAGCAGAATTTTATTCAGATCTAAACCAAAATCAAAGTCTTAATTTTAAACATGAAACAAAGTCTACTTACTATTATCCTTTGTAAATGGGTCTATAAAAGCATTTATCCATTAGCAAAGGCATTGACAAGGCAGTCTGAGGATAATTGGTTTTAGCAGTTGCACAGAATTGAATTAACATAATCCAAAGAGCCACCTGTGAATAAATATCTGCAACAGTGTTAAAATCCAAAAGCGAGACTAAAGAAAAGCTAGAGCCATGAGTGCACTGGGAGGAAACAGCACAAACCCTGACTTGCTTCCCATACCATAAAGGGTTTGTAGGATAGAGCATGAACTATTCTTCTAATCAACCAGGGACCTGTGGCTAGCTGGCTCTATTTCCTTTGTCTTTGTACAATACTATCCTGGTTTTACGATAGTAATTTAATCATAGAGTACAGGCCTGGTATGACAGAGAGACCTTGAGGAGATCCAAGATATGGCACGGAGGAGTAGAGGTAGGGGATGATAAGACACGGGGCACATTCTTGATATCAGAGACCCCACAGCTGAAAGCATGGGTCTCACCACTGGCCAGTTAGAGAACTGCAGATTTGCAGACAAGGGAGCTGAACAAAACCTGGTTTGGGGGTAGCAAAGAAAACAAAAAAACAGTATCTAGCACACTGAAAAGGCATCATATGCAGTAACATTGAGTGCAATGTGGAACATCAGACCAATGGAGAAAGGGGAACCTGTGAAAATACATTAGCTAACATATAAAAAAACCTCCACGTGAAGAAGAAACCATCAAAATGGACATCTTATCGTCCCTGATGAAGGTCTCCAGTTGCTGACAACTTGTCGTAACATCCCCACCAATACCACCACCAACAGAAAAATTAAACCATCAACTTTAGGAACCACAGGACTGGAAGAAGGGTGAGCACAATACCAGAAAAGAGGTAGAAACTGAGAAGTTTGAAGGTAAGAACTTCAACAGCATTATTGCTATTAATGATTTTTTTTGCACAGAAGTATTTCTTGTTTTCTGTAATGGAGACATCTGGACTGATGACAATGTTTAGACTAAAATTTCAGTCGCACTGACATGAAATTTTTAGTTTTATAAGTTGTGAGGTCTCTTTGCCCATATACAAGATTTTGAGTGCAACAAAGTTTACAGACTATTGCAAAATACAGAACCAGGCTCTGAAAGCCTTAACTTTGACCCTATGCATATTTTTAACCTTTATCAAAGGATGGCTGCTATGGATGACTGGGAGAAGGTGTTCAAGCAAGAGGTTTCATTGCATCTGTCAGTAAGATTTACCAGCCTTCTCCATGCCTCAAGCCTGCTTTCCTACCAGCCTCTATGTGCTGACTGTGATAGCTTGCTTTGGGGCTCCCTGGAACTAAGCAAAGTAGTACCGTATAGCAGGGAGCAAGCACATGACTGGCAGGAGAGTTATAAAATTATACTTATTATTTCTGATATTTTGAACTAAAGAAGCTCCAACCACTCCCTCCAACCTGAAGAGTTATGCTTTAGAACGACTTTGTTATCACACAGATCCTTGGCCAAATGCTGCACAGTATGGACACAGCCCACCCCAAAGGCATGCTAAGCATTTGGAAGTGGGAGGATGGGACCCAGCACACAGAGATCAGGGTGGGCCTAGGTCTTTCTTCCATGTGTGCTCCACAAAGATAAGACAGTGCCTGGAACAGTCTAGGAAGGAGCTAGTCCTCAGCGTATTCTGGGGTCGTTCAGCAAAACTCTTTTCTCCTGCCCAGATAAAACACCCCTCACAACACAGAGACCTACTTCAACAACAAGAAAAGCTGAATGTCTTATTTGTTGGATATTCTGGACTCTTGCAAGTGAAGGTCAAGACTGTAACTCCTCTTGACTCAGTACTCTACAAAAGTCAACATAAAAAGCAGAAGACATACTTTGCTCTGCAAGCACCATTCCTGCTTACTGCTATGCTGTAGAAGGTTCATTCCGAAGTATCTCAAACTTTCAGAACCCAGCTGAAAGGTCACACAATCATGAAAAAATAAGATGAGGAAAAATGAGATCCTAGTATTTTGGCAATATTAGCAGTAGGTGAAGGTCATCAAAACTAGTAGATCTGTTTAAAACTATTAGAAGAAGCAAGATGGGGAGCAAATATAAGTCAGTCAAGAACACAAAATCTTTGACTTCTAATTCAGATAATAGCACACACAATACTGCTGTGGCACTTGATCAGAAGAGCAGTCCTGACATCCCTTTTTATTGGTGTATCTGTGATTTGTTCTTTTGCTGGGATTTTTTGCAAGTTCCTGTTTCCTGTAAATCCTTCCAAGGCCAGAACATTGTCCTTTTTCATACCTTTCCTTAAAACTTCTCTCTGCCACATTAGCTGTAAAGAGTCCTTAATACCACCTAGGTAGTTTGTGTCCTGCCACCATGGCTCAGAATGATTGTTACTGCTTCCTCATTGTTCTTTTTACTGCAACGATGCATTACTCATAAACCGTGAAAAAAAAATGTAATCCTTTTGCTCTGACAGCTACTTAAAATACATCACACAGTGTTTGTACAATAGGGAAGAGGTCACGAACACATCTGCAATACAAATAAAAAATAAATTATAACTGTGAATCAACATAGTGATCATATATTCACTAGTAAGACATTTACAAAAGTTTTCCCTTCATATGCATGTTTAAAATTCAAGAACATTTTTGTGTAGCACATTAGCTACAGGGGGAAAAAAAGGTAACAGACTATTATTAACATCTCAAAGAGAAGCATTCAGAACTTAGAAAATATAAGAATTAAGGTTGCTGGGGAAACATTCAGTTCATTCCATTGGACACAGGCATTATGATACACAGCTTAATTCCATAATCACATACTTTGTTTTTCTGTAGGTTTCCTGTCTCACTTCAGACCTCCCAGGTTATGTTGCTATAGTTTATTAGTTTATATTGTTCAGCATCTAGAGTAGTGGAGGTTTTTTGTAATCCATAGCGTAAGTAAGACATCCAACAAAGAACTACTCAATCCAAATACTTGCATTTTAGCGAATTCTAGATAAACTAAAGATGGCTTTGCTACCAAAAAAAAAAATCAACGGTCTTCCTAAATATTCCTAATAAATGTGTTGCTATCCCTGGCCTTAATAATAGTATTAATTAACAAGAAGAGGAGTGTGTGAATAATCATGAGGAATTTATATCAGGAAAAAAGAAGACATTGTTGCTAGGGAACTAAGGAACAGGCAGGAGGCATTAAGGACTTTCTCACCACCAGGTCACCATCATAACTCTGAGAACTCTGGGAGGTGCTCAAGCGCTCCAGAGAAAAATGCCAGAGTCAGAATGTATGGAGGCTAACCATGTTTTACCCTGATGACTATCTTACATTAAATAAATTAACAGATTACCACACTTTCTACAGCAAAAAGATATTAGAAGCCTGTAACAGTCACAGTACTCATATGAAGGCTACAGAACACCCAAGTGACTTTCTTTCTGGATCTTTCTTCCAGGGTGTGTATGATAGATGCACCTAGGAATTCTTCCCTGGGCCAGACATCTACTATGCTACAAGACAAACTGACTATTGACTACAGCAAAGATACCATATCTAACAGGATGATAAAAATGAAAAGTGATGAAACAAATGAAACAGATGAAAAGCGATGGTTTAAATGCCATTTAATATTCCTTTCCCTTCCCACAGCTCCCTCTATTGCAAACAAGCCACCAAGAGGTAAAAATAGCTGCAAAATCAAGTCCTTCAGCATGGAGTTTTCCTGCAGATGAGCTATCCAACGATCATTTCCAACTGTATTTTGGTTAGGATGTCTGGGTAATATACATTTAATTTTTTGTAGTCATAAAATAGGAAAACGAAAATAAGAAGAAACTATTGGCTAATTTCTAAAGACCATTGCTGTAAATGAAAAAAAGTTTTAAAAGAAAGCACTACCAGGCTGGCATTTCATAAGAACTATCATATTTCTGCATCTAAAAAGAAAAAGAATTGGAGGGCAACCATCAAAGACATGCAATGTTTAGTAGAAGTTTTGCCCTCAACACCTTAGCAACATGTTACCAGATTACCCCGCAATGAAGAAAATAAAAAATTACACTCAACCATACATTCAGTCTTGTTCTTCTTGCTTACTCTACATGCATTTTTTTTCACATTGCTCTCCCTTTTCTTGGTGACATGACAGTCACTAATTACTGATCTGAGACTCATTACCTGAATTTATACAAAACAGAAAGGACTATCAGTACCTATTGCTATTTGGTATTCTTGACTGAATAGCAAAAGCTCCGAAGTCTAGCAAA
>VZRF01013301.1:0-14563 GCA_013396875.1 Vireo altiloquus
AATTTGGCCAACTCAAGCATGTGCACGTTGCAATTGATACTTCCTCTTCTGCTATGTGTGCATTTGCTCACTCTGGAGAAAGGAATTGTGATGTCATTTCCCATTGGAGATTGTTTTTTGCGATTTTAGGAATTCCTTCTTCTGTGAAAACTGGCAATGGTCCTGTCTACATCACACAGAAGGTACCTGTGGGATGTGACACACAAATTTGGTATTCTGCATTCTNGCAGGCGAGACGTGCCTGCCCTAAGCGAAAGTCTGGGTACGGGATCTAACCACTAACAAGCGGGAAGGCCTGTGTGGGCTTGTTGCTTAGGGTTGTGGCTATGTGTATGTCTCCACAGTTCGGGAGTACGGCAGATACCCACAAAGTGCGTTCGCCCTGACTTGAGACACCAACTGCAGTGTGAAGCCGACAGGCAATGAAGCCAATAGGCAACTGCAAAATGAAGCCAATAGGCAATGTTCAAATGATGACCAAGATGCTGATTGTTGATCGGATGGTCCTGCTACAAGCAGAAAATGAACATTCTACTTTCTTTGGGTTTTTGGTTTTGTATTAGTAACTGATGTAGTAGGACTTGTTAGATGCTGGTGCATGGACATGATGGTAAAGAACTCGATGGTATGTGCTGGAGAATCTCTCTGACCGTTTCAAGTCAGTGTCTGAGGTTGTTTGGTAACTGGCGACTTACTAAGCGAACCTCTTGTGTTGCATTTGTTCTTTCTGCAAGGGCCCTGCAGAGGGTTACAAATGCTGCCTTTTTTGAATAAACAAAAGAGGAGGAGTTGTGAATGCTGACAAGAGGGTCAGAAAGAGATTTTCCAGCTCTCTTGGCCCTGTTCATGGGAAGAAGTTACTTTCTCACAAGTGGAGCTGAGAACCAGGAGAAGTTTGTGTAAACCATCTCATGTTTTTGTAAACTGCATCTCACAGGTGGTGTTTAGTGCACTTTGTTATTCCTGACTTGTTACTCTGTAACTAGCCAATTGTAACTGTTCTTTACACTGCTTTTGGCAATGCTAGATATAAGCATTCGCGTCTGAGAAGCAGAATCTCTAGAGATCTCTTTGCCTTTGCTTGAATAAAGATCTTTGCCTTCTGAGAATGGAGTTTCTTTTGTTGGAATGACCCTAACCAGGACCGAACTGCAACAGAGGGTTTTTGTTTTTCCCGCAGTTTGAGTGACAATGGCACCTAGGTATGCTGAAACATCATGCACATGCCAGCACCCAAAGCACACCACTCCCCAACACATTGCCTGACAAGACCATGGCTGCCAGCCTGTCACCACCACCACCCAGACATTTTCCCTGCTCCAAAAGCTTTGATAAAACATGACAGTAGCTCTTGTAGAAGCAGAATGTGATCCTTGCTCTTGGAGGAGACCTTAAAACTTCAGCAAGTAAAACCAACACCTCCTTCTCCTACTAGAGCTCTAACTAGATTAGTTGGTTCAGCTCCATCTCCAGAGGAGTCTTGGATACCCCTCCTCTCAGGGCACAGGGGCTCAAGGCCATCTCAAACACAAGACCTTTTGCTTACAAACAGCCTTATGGAGGGCATTTTATTCTTTGTTCCCCAGCCATCTCAGGCATAAAAATAGAGAAAGCACAAGACTCCTGTTACAGGCACACACACATGGGACCACAGCCAGGGACCCAACCAAGCAGGAGGAGGAGTAATATATATACCTGAAGGAAAAGCCTTTCTTCCTTATCCTCAGGAGCTTCAAACATAGGAGCTGGGGCAGCTATATCCAGGAACACATCCAACAATCAAGTGTCTACAGCCAGAGCCACATCCTCAGAAGCTGCCACCACCACTGCCCCCCCAAGGCCCTCGGTCCAGGAGGGGGCTCCTCAGACTCTTCCAAACAACATCATTTCACAATCCTTCCAAACATGAAAAGATCAGCTAATATGAAAACAAAGGCAAAACACAAGGGAAAGGAAAACAGACCACAACCAACATCAGGTCATTACAGACAGAAGAGACTCAGGCAGAAGAGACTCAGGCAGAAAAGACTCAACCACTGCCCTGGGCAGCCTGTTCCAATGCTCGACAACCCTTCCCATGAAGAATTTTTTCCTAATATCCAGTCTAAACCTCCACTGGTGCAACTTGAGGCCATTTCCCCTTGTTCCATCGCTTGTTACATGGGAGAACAGACAAACACCCACCTCACTACAACCTTTCAGGTAGTTGTAGAGAGCAATAATGCCTCTCCTGAGCTTCCTTTTCTCCAGGCTAAACAACCCTAGCTCCTTCAGCCACTCATCCTAAGACTAACCATAACTGCACTAAGAAATCTACGCTCTTCACTAGCATTTTCAGCATACTTTATTTGCTGGGTTATGAGAGGAATGATGGATTTGTCTTTACAAATAGGCGGTGGGTCTGCTGGTAGATAAAACTAGCACTGAGAGATAAAAGAAACAATGGGAAGGATTCCACTGATTGATGAATGGAAAGAAAGATATTTGCCTTTACAAACAAACTGTAGGTCTGCTGATAAATGAAATTGGATATTGAGAGATTAAAGAAACAATGGGAAGAACCATAAATTCCATAAGAATTAATTAAAAGAGGGGATTAAATATTAGAAGGGAATTTTAGGTATTAGGCGTTCCGGGAAGTCTGTACCTCTCAAGTACCTCAGCCAATGGGGAAAGAGAGAGGGAAATGTGGCTGGGAAATTTGGATAAAAAGGAGGCTGCACCCTCCAAAAATTTGAGAGACCCCCAAGGGAATGCCCCATGGCCTCTCCCTTTATTCAAATAAAGTAACAGGACTCCTCTGTCTCCTTTTTGGACATAAACCTTTAGTGTTTGTGGATTAATTTTCCTGACAATCATAAAATAAAGTTGCCTGAGTTTGAGACAAGTGTTCAGGCTGTGCAGCTGGACAGGGTTTTGTCTAGGACATCCCTGTATTTACCTTTGACTATCTTACTCTAGCTGTCCCCAGACTCCACATGAAAGATCTGGTTCTGACTTGGGCCTTTATCTATGGCATTCATCCAGTGATACTTCTTTTCAGATCACTGCTCGTTGCTCCATTTCTGCATCTAGAGATACACTGAATCACTTAATCCTGTGACTTTTCTCAGTAACATACTACAGAATGTTCTCTTCAAGATCCTTATCCTAGTTTTCTGAAAACAAAATTATTTACCTTTCTGCAATCTAGGATGAGGCTCTTTGTGAATCTAACTCTCAGCTTCACTCATGCCATTTACATTCTGGATCCAGGTAAAGAAGAAAACTTCATATACTCTCCCTCCTGCAGCTCACCTGCATTTGTTGCCATGACGCACATGCAAAGATCTCCACCTATGAGCACCTCCAAAACCTGTCAGATGCACCTACTGGCTGCCAATTTGTTTACTTGCTGTTCAATCCTACCTCTTGGTAAAAGAAAACATTGACACACAGACTTCAACTAGATTTGACAAGATGTCATACTCTCCCTATAACAATTAAAAATTCCTCCATTCAAAAGCACAGAGCACACTTGTTTCTATTTGCAAATTGACAGTTTCGCTGTATCAATTTATATCACCTAGAAAACTGTGGAAAATTTAAAAAAACAGCATATAGAACATAAAGATAAGCTCTCAATCACTATCAAATGAACTAATTTGCGTTGCACAAATGATCAACACTGAAGATAACTTGTTTAAAATTAAATAAACCAAGCCATTTACTTACCATTGGCAGCCTGGATTGAAGCATCTGGAGATCATCATAACCATAAATCTGCTTAAAGACAGATAAAAATAAAACATAATTATAACACATTTCTCTGATGCTGATCAATTTGGGCCTCTGTTTAAACAGTTTGACCTATGCCCAGTCTATTTTAAAGATGTACATATATATGTCACATTGTGCTATCATGGTGCACTGTAGCATTTTAAGGCTAGTAGAGCGAAGCTTAAAATGGCTTTTCACTCTGATGTTGTTTCCTCATGACAGCAGTCCTCTGAGAATATTACTGTCCCATGTTCAATACGGTTTTCGCAGATGCATCATCAAATTGTGAAAAATCTACAGGGCATTCAGAATTGGGAGTAAGAGCAACAGCCTTCCTTGCTGTAATCATTACTTCTGAAAATAGCAGGATTTAAGATTTGATGACTAGACCACAAAGTAACCTTTGGTATCCCCTTGCATTCGGTGTGATATAGAAGAATTATTAGAATAAAGTTTCAGATTCAAAAAACAGATAACCAAAAATATGTTGATCTTGGTCAGACACCAAAAAGCTATGTGCAATCTTTCAAAGTATGACAGACAGGACACATGGCACATTTCAACCATTACTATGTACTATCTATTACTATTACATTACAATGTAATATTGTCCACTCCAGTAATACAAACCTAAATGGGTCTGATTTTATTCAAAGGGCCTAAAACCTGATAACACTGAAAACCATAGCAACATGCATGTTTAGCTTCAATAGCAGCCAGATCAGGTCTGTACCAACAGTTATACAGTTTACTATCAACAGTAAACCCTCACTGAATACATTTAACATTCTTCAGCATTTGGAACAAGAATTCCAGGTGCAACATGTGCCAACAGAAATGGCTTGGCATAGACAACAGTAGGTCTGGAGGGCTCACTTGCACCAAGGCTTAAGCAATCAAGGACAAACAAATTGCTTACTGGGTAGGCAGGCAGAAGTCCTCCAGGTCCCACAATATACTGGTTATGCAACAAGGGTGGTACACCTTGAGGCAGATTTGGGGGAGCTTTGCCTGCAGATTAAAAATACAGGCCCTTTAACAAGTCTAGAAAAGAAAAGGCTTCAGCATTGAGACAAGATAGCGCACAAATCCCAGCAGCTGCAGTCTTAGTTTGTAAAAGCAGAACTACACAGAATAATTTTGTGCTGGTTGATGAAAATGCTCAAAATAGCCTGGAGAGTTTCACCATGCCTCAAGGAAGGAAAATCACAGGCTACTTAAGACTGAAAAGAGTCCCATCAGAGAACAGTCTAATTTTATTTACTCTGTCCAAGAGAATTACAAGAATTACAGGAACTTCTCCTTTCCTCCTCCTCTCCTGAAGGCAAAATTCAGGCATTGTTTTCAGTCTAAGAGCAAATTATCTCCTTTCATTTTCTGCTGTCAACACATTGCCCCTTATCATCAGCAATAGACTGGAAAGCACTAAATGTTGCCAGCATACTTTTTTTGGGTGACTTGCTGCACCTGGGAATAGCAAAGAGGAAATTGCAATGGTCTCAATTGCCTACATGAAGCAGAGCTAGGAAGCAGAAAAGTAAAAAAAAAAGCACTTTGACCAGTCATCTGACACTTTATTTACAGGCTATGGAAATGAGAAATCCTTCTGTAAGTCTGATCTTAATATTTAAATCATTCACTTGCCTCCATAGGATTTCCTTTTAGCAGTTCAGACTGATTAGAAAAGAAAGAGAATTTAGCATTGCTTTCACTTCAGCTCAGGAAGCCTCCCAAGCTTCCCTCTGTGGTTCCTTTTTCTGAAGTGCTATTTTCTGTGGAATGACCCAGACATCAGACACTTTTTTCCTTTCTCTAGATGTGGCATATGATAATGAGGACACTGCAGTATATTCTGACACTGCCAAATGAATTCAAGTCACAGACAAGACTGAAATTAAAGCTAATGTGAACTCACAGGAAAGAGCTGATTATAACCTGGAATACAAACAGGGTCAATCTCCTAGTCCAAAACTTCCAAAGTCAGAATTGCTCTGGTTTCTGTTTATAAAGCTCTTTGGGGATGGAATATGCTACATAAATGCCACATAACATCCTAACAGATATCTCAAATACACAAACCCAGGTAATTTTATTTAATAACCCAGAAAATAAAGCATGTTAAAAACACTAGTCAAGAGTGTGGATTTCTTAGCGTAGCTATGGCTGGCAAGATGCTCAACTGACAGCCCTGCTGATTGAAGTCCTCTGTCTATCCATATAAACTGTTAATATTGCAAACCTGAAGACATTAAGGGAGCTGCCCGTATGGTAGCAGACACACTGGTAACACTCAGACCAAGGCTAGCTGTAGTGTTCATACAGCTTGCTGTGCTGACAACCGAAGAGGTGGTGCTAGTGGCTGAGGTTGAAGCAGTTGAAAAGGTTGTTGAGGGCTGGAGCGAAGTTGTGTTCTCAATACTAGTGTGCTAGAAAAGGAGACAAAAAGAATGAGGATCACAGAGCAAATGAGGCACAGTGAAAGATGCTGGGGGGAAGGGAACAAAACTAAAATTCAAACTCAACAATCTTTAGGTAACAGCAGCAAATGTAAAAAATAATGCATTATCTATGTATCAGGCAAGCAATTAAATTGCATGCTTGTGATTTTTAAGTATTCAAAGAAAATTATTACATGACAGTTAAATTCAAACCGCTATATCATCACAAAATTATACTACAGTAACTCAAATGTCACTCCCTTGCATTATTTCTTGCCCTTTTTGCTTGTATACTCCTTTAAGCTAGTATTTGTTGTTACATAAACTATATTCTCCCAAAAGGCAGTATTTGTTTTCAAAATACAGGACACTGCTATTGTGATTTCCTCAATGCATTTGTGGAATTTAAAACTGCAGTGCCCCACAACAGAGTCAATGTGGTAAACTAAAACACAAATAAAATGTATTACAGGAACAAATGAGGATAAAGGAGTTCCTGGTTTGAATCCAGCACAATACAGTGCCTTAGCTGTAAGCTGATCACACCTGCAAAACAGCGTCATCAACACACAGAAGCCAAAAAGAACTCTGACAACAAAAAAGGACATTTGGATGTGTGATTTTTAAATTACATATACAGTAGGGGTGGAGCATTACAAACCAAAATTCAAGCATAAAGAAAAGCAGTAACCTATCTGCATACCCCAACTGGGATTGTACAGACAAAACAAGGCAGTGTCTCTCTGGCTTTCACGTGTGCAACCTCATCTAGAGCACTGTATTCACTACCATTTTCCTTGTTATCTCTAATGCATTAAATACACAGGTGGCAATGTCGCATGGTAAACTCTAAAATCATCTGTCCTGAGGCATTTGTCATGACGTACCATTCCATCACCTGCACTTTGCCAGCTAACCTCTCCAGTGGAGACTGCGAACAGTCCACACTTTAGAGCAGTTTCAGACAGCCACATCTAAAGTTTTATTTGTTTTATAAACACATGTGTTACAAGAAATTCTTTCTATATTCCACCCCCCTTTGCTGGCACAAAAATTTCCTCTACAGTTGTGTGACTGACAAGTCTCTGTAATAGCTAGTCCTGATTAAGTACAAATCACAAGTGGTAAAGACTTTTTTACCACTAGAGAGCTGTTTTGGTTCTTAGCATACTGGGACACACTGAACTAAGAGAGGGTCATAATCATCAGATAAACTGACTATATGCCAAATATCTGTGGAAATGCAAATAGGACTTACCACATGTGATGTGCTTGAAGACAACACTGAGGCAGGGGAGAGGCTGCTCTGATGATTGGAAAGGGAGCTAAAAAGAAAATGCAAAGAGTTAATACAATTTTTTTCCTAAAACATTTTTAGTATATACCTATGTATATACACACATACATATATACAAACACAGAGTAGGTAGTAGAATATTAAAGAATAAAAATTGTAGGTATGTGTATTCATATACACACATAGTAGGATAATAAAGAAAAAATTGTCTGTAGAAGTGTGTGTATATATACACACACCCCTACATTTTCCCTTTAACTAATATCCTACTACTGTTTAATTAAAAAAAATGAAGTACAGAGACAACTAACAAGAAACATCTAAAACACCATTCATTTATATTTATCAAATTACTATATTTTTAGAAAAACAACTGCTAGTTCAGGAATTATGTAACGACTCCAAGACATGTCAAGTCCAAAATCAGAACACTCACACAAACATATGGCTTCTTTACATGAGCAATTGCTGCAGCTTGCCACAGGGCACAAGTATTAATTAGGTGAGATATTGCTTTGGTTTGACTTATTATGGTATTTCTCACATAATCTGCATAACATTAGTTCAACCAATTAGAACTGCAGGGTATTTGACCCATAACTCTACCAAAAGCCCCAACAAACTCAAAAGACAGGGCTCAAAAAAAAAAAACAACACCAAATGAAGAGCATCTGTGAAAGCCCAAGTGTTAGCCATGCTACTACAGAATCTGTCAATTTAATCAAGGCCAATTCATACCACTATACCCTACCAAAACCAATTTCCTCTTTGAAAAGATGAATCAGAACTATTAATTCAGTTTTATACATACACTGTAAAATATGAAAATAAAGAATCCCCTGATGAAGAACATTTGCAATAGCTTTGCTTTAGAAAACAACTCTGCTTTAGTACCATCTTTTTTCCCTAACTGAACAGGCCTGTGAACTTTTGGCACTAACAGCAGCACTGACATACATCTGTGGCTGGACAGTGCCCAGGTAGAAAGGGACCTGGGGGTACTGGTCGACAACTGACTGAACATGAGCCAGCAGTGTGCCCAGGTGGCCAAAAAGGCCAACGGCATCCTGGTCTGTATCAGAGATAGTGTGGCCAACAGGACCAAGGAAGTCATTCTTCCCCTGTACTCAGCACTGGTGAGGCCACACCTTGAGTACTGTGTCCAGTTCTGGGCCCCTCAATTTAGGAAGGATGTTGAGATGCTTGAACATGCCCAGAGGAGGGCAACAAGGCTGGTGAAGGGCTTGGAATACAAGCCCTATGAAGAACGGCTGAGGGAGCTGGGGTTGTTTAGCCTGGAAAAAAGGAGGCTCGGGGGGACCTTATCACTCTCTACAACTTCCTGAAAGGTGGTTGTAGTCAGGTGGGGGTCAGTCTCTTCTCCCAGGCAACAACTGACAGAATGAGAGGACACAGTCTTAAGCTTAACCAAGGGAAGTTTAGGTTAGATGTTAGAAAAAATTCTTCACTGAAAGAGTGATTGTGAGCTGGAATTGTCTGCCCAGGGAGGTGGTGGAGTCACCATCCCTGAACGTGTTTAAAAAAAGACTGGACGTGGCACTCAGTGCCATGGTTTAGTTGATGAGGAGGTGTTAGGTCATAGGTTGGACTAGATGATCTTAAAGGTCTTTTCCAACCTAGTTCATTCTGTGATTCTGTGATCCAAAGATCTTTAAATATCTCCCTGAAAAGTGACTGAAACGTTTTCTTAAACATTTACAGTGACAGAAGTTATACCTTACATTCGAGGTCAAGAACATAACTTACAGCACAATAAATTGAACACTGAAAAAGCAAAGATGTAAAAACCATGTATGGTTTAGTGCTCAAAAAAGCCCTCCTCATGTGAAATCAGAAGCAAGAGAGATCCTAACCATAACAAATATTTTAGTGTTCTCTATGGAAATAGTCAAGAAAATACAGTAGTTTTCATAGCTAAGTTGCAGGCTAAATTATACACCCTAATTAAAGGGCAAACAATTCTGACAGCTCTTTGAGGTGCAGGACCAGAATAAATCTTGGCAGTTTCATAGATTAATTTTACTTTGACTCTAAAACTGTTCTCTGCCTGCAGGAATTATGACACCACTTCAAGCAGCAAGGAAAGAAATATTTCAGTCCTACATACATTTTTAAACTACTCCCTTGCCCACTCTCTCCAGCTCTTCTAAAAGCCTTAATTCACTATCTGACCTATGGTAGAGAGACAAGAGCCACCAGCACAACCAAGCCAGATATACTTGAAATTCAAGAATCATCTTTCGTGGTGCTTTGTATCTGACCAACAGCATCAATCCTCCAACTAAAATTTCTACCAATGTACACAGCTTTACAACACACAAATGTGGGGAGATGTTTTCAGTGTGAATGAATTAATTCTTGTTGTTTGACACATTTACCCTCTTATTCAACAGAAAACACGAGTGTATTAAGAGACTATGTCCTAGCTGTGAAACAGAAAAAACCCTGTGATAGCCCATAAAATTAGTTTCTTATATTAACAAATACAGTACAAAGGCGAGTATTAAAACATTACCAGCACAGCCTCAGGATGTCACCTGTCCAAGGACAAAGCTCAAGTAACAGGCACTAAAAAATCAGACAATGAGCTAATCTGTGCTAAATGCACTTCCAGGAACACTAATTTGACATTTCAAAGTGTCTTAGGGAAATGTCTTAGAAAAAGGCACACACTTTCCCTGTGGAATCATTTCCATTTTCTAATTTTAAGAAATACAAATATAAATGAAAATGTGATATTTCAAAATTAGCCAGGAAATAAATTGTTGGGGAATGATTTCAAACATATGACACTAAACAAACAGCAGGCACTGTAGAAAAAATAGGAAAAACAAACTGGGGGAATCAATTTATCTGACAGGACTGAAGCAAGAGCCACTTGAAACACAAAGTTGTTTATATACCACTGTCCTAGGTAACCCAAAATGTTATTGTATTCCATATCTATCTGTGCCCAAAACTGTTACTGTCTCTTTAAGACCCTGCAGCAGGAAAACAACTGTGGGGCAAGAGCTGGAAGGTGCCCAGGTTTTTTAAGGTTGAGGCACTCAGGCAGAGCTCTCTCTTGCCTCATGGCTCTGGCTTTTTTCCCTTTGTTCTTGCAGGGAGATAGAGCCGAGGCAGCATGGGCAGATGCTCTCCTTTGGGTTTCTTTGTTTTTTTCCTAGAGGGTTGCCTCAGGTAGTTCCCCCACCCCCCCAATTCCACGAGTGCCTGCCTGCAGCTGCTGCATTGCAACGAGAAGAACAGAACAGCCCCACTCCATATGATCGCCCCAGCCCACTAGCAGTGCCCAGTTGAAATGGGAAGGCGCAGAGTCCGAGTTGCCCCAGCTGGCTGCCTTGCCATCTTCTGCCGAGAGGAAGGCAAAGTCCCTCCACGAGTTCTAGCCCTTGACCAAGTTTCAGCTGCCAGAGTGTGCCAGACACCTTCACCAATGGAGCTGCTGCCGCCACCAGAGAGAAAAGAGAGGGTAGGGTTGCTGCCATCTGTCTTTCCACACATGGTTGTCCATGGAGGGCTCCTACTTGGGGGAGGGGTTACTCTGCTATTTTTTAATTTCTCCTTGTTCCCAGGGAGTCTGAGATTTCAGCAATTTTGTAACTAGTGACTATTACTGTTATTATTTTTGCCTGTTGCTGTTTTGGTTTTTAGTAAACTGTTATTTTTTCACTTATATCTACTCATATTCATCTCTCCTCATTGGTGGAAAGGGATTGGTTAAAACTAAAGGGGAGGTAACTTATTTCAGTGTCCACCTCTTAACTTGTCTTAAACCAAGACAACCATCAAGACTTCAGGGCAGCAGCTGCTCTATCATTAAGAGGCAGCCCAGAGCTCATACTTTGCAACCAGAAACATCCTGGCCTCTTCTGAATCTCTCTCCTAATTCTAGTTAATGTCAGAAAAGGAGACCCTGGTGCCTGACAGCCCCATACACAGTCACCCTTACATCTGTCCTTTCCTGACAATTGAACTCCTTTCAGTTTATCACAACTCCTACTGTACCTGCTTAACTGTGAAAGTGAGCTGCTGGCCAGATCACTGGACTGAGGTAAGCTGGGCAAAGTTGCTGCATGCTGTGATGCTGAAGGCAGAAGTGAAGCAGTAGTGGACACCATGCTGGGCAGAGAACCAGCAGAAGGTAGTGAGGGAGAAGGCTCTGTCTTAAGTGCAGGAACTGATGAAGTAGCTGCAACAAATTTAAAAGAGACATTCAAAGACAAATTCCAGCATACCTGACATCCCAGCCTGGATCCAGAAACAACAGTATTCTCCCCTTGGTTTACAAAAACCTGACCATTAAGAACCAGTAACAGTATCAAGAATCAGGCTATTAATGAAAATTTAAACAGCAACATAGCTATCATTTTACCCCTTTAAGCTCTTCACCTACAATAGATTTATAATTTTCAATGCTACGTGTGTAGCAAACTAGTCTTCTGCACTTCAACTCCCACTATCTGGATTACTAACTTTTGCTCACAAGTCAATCCTCACTTTAAAATTCCTTGCATTTGGTTCCACAAACAGAAGTGATTTGTGCTGTACAAATCTGCTTTTACCTACAGTTCTGCTTCTTCATTGCAACCTTCATAGCACCTTTGATGTTTAAGACTGGGATCGCTGGAGTACAAGGGCACATACAACTTACCAGTTCGGAGAACTGAGTCAAATGTTTAATGCAATAGAATAAAAGAAGCTATGATAAAAGGCCACAACTGGGCACAGCATTAAGCTCTTTTGATGGCTAAAGAGTTGTCAGATATTGTCTAACTTTATGTGACCTAGATAACAAAAAGCTTTAAGTATGAATAGTGCTTTTTCAGGTACACAGAGTAGAACTTGTTTACCACAGATGTGCCTTTCCAAAGGATCACTATACTGTAATAAGACACTGAACAACTCTACTGCCCAATAGAATACCCAGCTGTTTCTACACTTATCTCTTGTTCTCTGAAGACAATACACAGAATTAGAGGCACTCGTTCACCAATAAAAGAGAGAGTTGAGGCCTGCCTTCTGCTGGGCCATGCTTCCATATCACATCAGACCACTAGCCAGTGGATCATCACTAACTTGCAATGCATGTGAAGACAATCTTAGAATGGTCACAAAACAGAATTCACATATACACTCAGAAGGTACACATAACAGTTTGTTCAAGTTACTGGTTTGTTTTCCTTGCTCAGTAATTTCAAATGTTAAAAAGAGAGAATTACATAATAGTTTGGATTCATGAAATACATATATGGAAGAAAACTGATTCCAGTTTATGTGCTTGAGATACAGAAAAGACCAAAAGTGTCCTCAAAAGGGAACTGGCTCAGAAAAAGGGACTAATAAAGCTGTTACAGAATAATTACAAAAATATTAGGAATTCTCAGATCTTTGTTTTCCATAGCAAAAAACCAAGTCCTGTAGTGAAATTCATAAATTGTTCATGAATTCTATACACAAGAGTAAGAAACTTTTCCACTTGAAAAGTTGTTTTTATATATAACAATCTTTCAAATGGTAACTCTTTGGGCATATACACTCCTGCTCATTTAAATTGAACTTAGCACTAACAAAACATTGTTTATAGGTTTGAATGCCCAAGTTCTTTCTACTCAGAAGTATAAAAAAAACCCAAAGTCTACCCTATTAGTGACCTACCTGAAGAGATGCTTAAGAGGAAGACAGACTTAGTGCTGGAATTCCAAAAGATGTTAATTCACACTGCTGCCCTTGAAAATTTCCACAGAGCAGCACATAAAGGTCAGATGACTGAATACTAGAATTTAATATAATTATTTTAACTCCAGGAACAGAGATGTAGGGGTGCTACAAGTAAAATACCACATTAGAACCTGGTCAAGATGAAGATAACAGCAATGCCTGTATTAGAGTCAGTATTATGTTATTCTTACTCCATTGCAAGGGAGCAAGGTACCTGGCAGAGGGAGCATGATAGTCACCCTTATTCCCCACAGGCTTCTAATAGGGCACAAGTAGCACTACACCCAATGAGAGGTGCATTCAGAGAATGTGACTTTGTGTCATTACAGCTAAATGCTATTCACACTTCCCAACTGAGAATTGGAAGAAATACTAATAAATTTATATTAATTTTTAATTTTATAATTTTTAATTTTATACTCATTTTGGCAGATAAATTCAAAAGAAAAAGCAGCAGCAAATCAGCTTCTTTAATTCTAAGACTGCTTAGGTTTGTAGATTTAATAGAGCTGCTTTCACACTTCAGTTTTAGTCAAGCAGCAAGTAGTATATCCCATAGAAATACAAAATAAACTCGAAAGAGTCAGTAATAAAACAGTCAGTGAGAACAATATAAAAACCTTAAACCAGACATCACTGCTACAGCTGTGCACACAGCAAGTAGTAAGGAAAGATCAGAAAGCCCTGTGCACAATCAAGCTTTGTAAACTTACTGTCAAGAGTTGCCTGTGTTCTAACACTGCTGTGCCCCTTCTGTAAACAAAAGAGAAATGGATGAATAAATTATCATATAGGAACATTAAATTTTCAGACCAAACCACACACAGAACATGCTTCATGCAAAATTCTATATTCATACTAAATTGAAAGACCAAAAAGACAGAAAATTAACTTTTTTTATAGCCTTTAACAAAACCACATAATAAAGTTGTCTCAAGTGTGAGGTGTCCTGATCATACAGAATCCCATACACTGCCCATAATACACCCATCAGCAGGAGACCATCCCATCTAGTGTATATAACAAACTTCAGGTTCACATCGATATGAAAGAATTGCATTAACATATAGGAAACGGTTGTGCTTTTGATCTAATGCAACTCACAATTTTAACTATCCAAGTTACACAGAGACGCCAATTTTTTTCCATTGAAAGATAAGACTTGAGAAGCACCAGTTGTTTTTTGGATAACGCTGGAGTACAGAAGTGGATAGTCTATGCTTGATCCTCACCAGTACATACGAGCTAGTGCAGAAGACAAGTGTGACTGAGCCAACACATAACAAAGGCCAGAAGTAAATAAACTTACAAACTCTCACAAGTTCCT
>VZRF01013302.1:6952-66508 GCA_013396875.1 Vireo altiloquus
GGGAGGAGCTTACAGGGATACAGTAGTCATGTTTAACAGAAGGGGTGGCTGGAACAAACCATTTACAGAACTGACACAACACTTAACATAAGAAACGAAACTCCATCAGAACATCCCCAAAATCCAGGGTTTAGCTCAGAGACGCACCACCACACAACTGAAATAAGGAAATTGTTTTACATAAGCAAACACAAGCAATTAGCATACGTAAACAAGTTCTTAGCACAAGTATACATCAGTGCTTAGCACAAGTTAGAATACAAAAGCCTGGCAGGCCTGGTGTGACATGAGTGTGACTTGACAAAAAGCTTTATGTAGAGAAAATGTTGACGAAGGATGTTTGGACTTCAGGTGGCTCTCCAAAAAGCTGTTTATTGCAGATGCAATGTTACAGTAGATCAGGGCGTGAGTGTACAGAGCCAAACCTACAGCTGCCAGCTACAGCTTGTAGGCAGACCTGAAGCCACTTTCTGTTTGTTATAAATGATTTCAGGCTAAGTCAGCTGAAATAGCTTTCAATCAAAATTTTATTAAGTGTTCGCAACAAAAGACGAGCAAGCAAACAGCATTGGGTGATCAGGCCAAAGCTGGATGCGTGGGGAGTCACCGCTCCAACTAACACACACACCAAATACAGTTCCAGCTAGGCTTTTATGGATCTTATTTTGGCTGACTTGACATGTTCCAGTGTGCCTGTGCAGGTTCAATTCTCGCTGACACGCCAGATCTTGGGTCGTCATCTGGTGGTCTTTAGGAGACTGACCTCTCCTTGTCTTCTCTGGCTCCTCTTTTTTCTGCACGTACGCACCTTCCATATACCTTAAGCAAGCATTTTCTAACAATCTAGGTTCCTTCTTCTATATGGTAAGCCTCTATTTTCACCAACAGTTCTAACCACAAAGTCTCTAAATTCTGCTAACATCACCTAATCTTCCAACTGGGGCCCCCTTATGCCATGCCTTACTTGGTCTCTCTCTGTTTTACCAAGTCTTACACAATATTACAGAAATATTTGCAACAGTTTCTTTTGGTTGAAAACCAGAAACACACAGTTTCTTTTATTCTTTTATTCCATTTGACCTTAATCACTTATATACATATTACATGTTCAAGTTACAAAGCATTATATACTTTTCTTTGCTGAGTATCTTAATACATGACAACCAAACAGCATCATAAACAATACCTTTACATTTACCTATAGCCTATTACAACTACTTTCATTACCATATTATAGTCATTACTATCCTATCACAAGAGTAAGTATGTTACAATTTAACCTTACAGTGGAAAATTCGTAGACCTTTTTTCCACTTGCTACATTTACATTTCTTGTTTGCCTATGGTATCTCTTCTGCTTGGTGAAAACATCCCTTTGTTTGTGTTCAGCTTATCCTTTGCTCTAAGTTACAATACCTCTTTCCAACTCGACATAACCTTTGCTTTCTTAGTTGTCCAGTAAGGCTGGCTCAGCACTCCTTACTTTAGATATTTATTATTCTTCTATATCAAAACTTGCTTTCATCTCTATTTCATTCTCACTTCCTACATTCAGAGATCTTTCTGCCAGGCCTACATATCTGTGAAACTTTCCTGTCAAACTTTCATTTTCCCCAACAGCTTTAGACTTAATATGCTAGAATAGCTAACAGGCAAGTAGGGAATTGCCCCTGTGCAAGGAAGTGATAAGGAAGACTAGTTGCTTTAGGCTATGTAGACTGTGCATGGACAGCTCGCGAACACTAGCTTGAAGTATAGGAATCTGATGCAATGTATTTCTTACCACTTGCTTATCGAATACTATCCTTAGAAGTGTAAGGATGTATGATAATTTTGATAAAATTGATATATAAACCCACTGAAATATTAAGTGTTGGAGGAGCATTTTGGTGGGATGAGGACCCCTGGTCTCCCAAAGACTAAAATAAAGGTGCTTTTAGTGGACAATCTGTTTCTCTGTTGATTCCTTTGAACGACCATTTGGACAGACCTTGACTCGGGTGAATCGGCAAGGAGTCAGTCCAGTTGTGGGTATTATTTACACCTTCTCAGGACTGTGAGAAACCAATTTCATTTTTATTTATGCCTCAACATTGTTCGCGTTTTATGTTATATACTTATTTTCTGACATTGGCTGGAAAATTACTACATAGGCTGAGCCCTAACACGTGGCATGAGTAAAAGGTGGCTACCACGTGGGGGAGAGAGGGTGGAGACTGCTGGCATTACAGTCTCTGAGCAAGCAACCCCTTTAGAAAATGGAGGGAAGCACTGTCTCTCAGAGGACATCACCTGACAGCCAGTCAGCGCAAAGAAAACTTTCACCACTGGTCTGCAAGCGACTCCCCGTGCAGGCAAAACCCTGATGCCCGGGAAAAAATTCCCTGACTAGCCAGTGGTTGTCCTCAAAGGACTAGAAGAAAGAGGTCCTTAGCACATAAAAGCAGTTAACTGATTCCCGCCATCTCAGTTTCTTGGGGGGGAGGTTGGGCTCATTCGGCCTCTGCTTGCCTTCTCCTTGCTATCCTGCTCCTTCCCCGCCTGTCTCCCCCGTCAGTGCCTGTTCCGTCTACCCTTGCTTCGCTGCTTCCCCGCAACAGCCTGCAGTAGCCGCCCCTTGAGCCTGCCCACCGCCACTGGCTGTTGGAGTCTAGGAAAAGCTTGGGAACTTTTCCTGCTCCTCTGGTTGTTTGTTTTACCCTCAGAGCTCCTCAAAAAAGGCTTGGCCTGCGAACCAAGCTCGTGGGAGCATTTACCCCACACATCTGGGTGAGCTGGGAGTACCAGGGAAATGAGGAGATGGTTGTTTAGTGTACCACAGAATGTGTAGTTGTAGTTTTTAGGTTTTGCTATATATATAGAGCCAACATGGAGATTCTAGAGTGTCAGCTCCTTCTTCTTCTTCTTCTCCTCTCTTCTCCTTCTCTTCCTTTTTCTCTCTGACATGAGTTCCTGTGACTTGTTAATTGGTAGATAGAATTTAGTGTAGAGGAGACATGTCAATAAGGTTGATATTTACTGGTTTTGGGAACAAAATAAGATACGTAAAACTTTCTAACTGGTTGATAATAGATAGAAAAGCTACCTGCTTTGGGTAGCCATTGCCATTCTGTCCTTGTGTTCCTGGAGGTCACAGCACAGTCTGTGCCTATGAAACTTTGATAAGAACAAGAAATAAACAAGTTCTGAAACAGCAGAAAGAAGCCTCATTTCATCTTTTCGGGACATGGGACACTGAAACAAGGAACACAGCCGGGCCAGATGTCAGGGTCCAAAGAACACCTCGCCCCTGACACTGGCAACAGCCCGCTGCAGCTCGAGCTTGCTTCCAGAGCAGCTATTCCCGCCGCTGCCCGGCAGCAGCCCATCGCTGCCCGCGATCCCACTGCGACGCTGTTTCATGGTTCTGATGGTCGCCACGATCCCGCCGCAGCCTGTCGGGACTCACTATCGAGAGTTCTGATGGTCACTGCGATACCGCAGCCTGTCCTGTCGGCCCGAGCGGCACTCACGGGGTATCCAGCCCCCCGTGATGCTGGAGACACGCTGTCTCCCGACCATCCTAGCCGTGGCTCTCGCCAAAGCTGCACAAATTCCCCCGGCAGGGAGCCCACAGACGCCACCTGCCGATCAGATGCCGACGGTGCATCCCAGGATCCTAGTGGTGACGTTCTGTCCCTGCCCTCTTTTCTCTCTGTCTTTTTTTTTCCCCTCTCTGCTTAACTTTCTGTCCCTCTCTGGTTGGGACACATAACCCTTCCTTATGAATAAACAGTTCTCAGATGTCATATTTGCCTCATTTGTGCTTGATTTCATCCGAGAAATCTGTTAAAAAGAACCCCCCACCGTTTCCCTTGTAGTGGAAAATGATAAGGACATAACCCATAAATCAGAAGGACAGATTCAGCAATCCCAACAGTTTTGGTCACTTTACACCACAGATTCTATTGGCGTCAAATCCTAATTGAATCCTCCGTCAGTTCTGCCCTGGTCTTTGATGGATCTGCCTGGGAGCTCTCCTTAGCTACTGAACTTCAGTCATTGCCTCATTAAAAAGAAATAGCTCATAAATATGGAGCTTTGCAGCATTAATCCCTGCTCATGCTGCCAGTTGCTGCTGGTGAGCACAACATGTCCAGTGTGAACTTTACTCATCTCCTCATCCCTGGGTAATGTTGTTCCCTGAAAAATCAGCAAATGTCCTCAAAGCTGTGAGGCCTGGAGCCTACAAAAGGTGAAATCCAGTCTGAAACACTCTCCCAAGCACTTTCATATCCTTCATTTTTCAGTACTGCTGCTTCTCTTCTCTAGGGGATATGAACTCCCTGGACCAGTATCATTACCCAGCTCCTGGATGGAGTAACAGAAAACTTTGCCCCTTGCCTGTATCTCCCTGCATTGCATTAATTTCTGAGGTTGAAGTACTACTTTTATTTCTTTGCTCAAATTTCTGGTCTCCTGTTGCTCTTATTTCAGCCTTGGTTTTTTTTGCTTTGAGGATTCCCTCCTCCCCCTTAGCCTTACACATTTTCACATCTGCTGACAAAAACAACAGCCAGGGCTGTAAGAATGTGCCCCATACATCACAGGTAAAAGCAGGCATACATAATTCAGCAGTATTGAATTAAGCTTGTTGGTGGGAGGATAATTTCTATAATCACATGTGTTACTGTACCTCAGGATAAGATCAAGATGAGCAGAGCACAAAATTCTGGAAACTCCCATCTGCAAAGACTTTGTAATCCAAAAGGAAAAGCAAGGTAGGACATAATCTCTAACACATGGGATGGGCAGTGCAGTTAGTAGGTTGATTATACTTGAGAGTAGGAGGAACCTGAGGGGAACATAATATGTAGGGAATATATAATTAATATATAATATATAATACCTAATATAGAATATATAATTAATATATAAAGAAGCAAAAAGTGGAAGGAAGCAGGTGTCTGAGGATAGCAGCAGCAGACATCAAGAGGCAAGGGAGAGAAATACTAGGAATGGAGAAATTAGGTTTTTTTAATAAACTGTAAATGTTCCGGCTTGTGGCAAAATGAAAATTTAAAGGTGATAAGGAGGTGATGCTGGCCTGCATCCCCACAGTGCGGGCAGTAGAGAAGGGGGAGAGACTATTCCCTTCTCACAAGCTCCCTGCCTGCAGTGCTACCTCCAGCTCTGGAGTCCAGCATTAGAAGGACACGGACCTGCTGGAACAAGTTTAGAGGAGGCCATGGAAATGGTCCAAGGAATAGAGTACCTCTGTTATGGAGACAGACTGAGAGAACTAGGGGTGTTCTGACTGGACAAGAGAAGGCTCTGGGGAGACCTTAGACTCCCTGCCAGTGCCTAAAGGGGCTCCAAAAGAGCTGGAGAGGGACTTTCGACAAGAGCCTAGAGTGAAAGAACAAAGGGGAATGGCTTCTGCCTGCCAGAGGGCAGGGTTAGAAGGGATATTGGGAAGAAATTCTTGGCAGTGAGGATGCTGAGACCCTGGCACAGATTTCCCAGAGAAGCTGTGGCTGCCCCATTCCTGGAAGTGTTCTAGGCAAAACTGGATGGTGCTTGAAGTAGTCTGGGATAGTGAAAGGTGTCCCTGCCTGTGGCGGGGGGTGGGGGGGTGAAATGAGACGGTCTTTAAGGTCCCTTCTAACCCAAACCATTCTATGATTTTATGCTAAGTCAGAACACTGCAGTACTATAGGAAATGAAATGAGATCAGAGTTTTACGTTTTTTTGGTTTATCTGAAATATTGTACCAGTCTGGTGGAAAAACATATGTCACTATTTATGGGTTACACAAATGTCTTCTTCTGCTGTGATTTAGATCAGAATTTAAATCAACTCTGCTGCTTTAAACCCTTCCTCTGGGAAATTTCACCTTTCTACTTCAGACACATTTCCCTACATTTTCCACTGGTGAAATGAAAGCTGGTGGCCACTTGTTCCTGCTCTCATCTTTAGGGAACTGAAGAGGCAGACAAAGTATCTGTCTTTTGGGGTATGTCTGGGTTGGATTTTCTGCATCTCCAAACCACTCCCTGATGGAAGAACAAGCCTTTTTTTCTCAAATTTTCCACTGTGGATCTGAGTTACGACAAATAAGTCAAAAAATTTTGTATAGGTAAGATCTTTGGCTAACTGGACACCAACAACTCCAGAGAACTAGAGCAAAACCTCCTGCAGGCAACTAACATCTGGCAGTTGACCTGGCAGGACTGGTCTCCTCCTTAATAATTGTGCAGTCATGGTAATTATATGCAAGAACAGTTAATTCTTTATCATGTATGACAAGGACCCTTGAGCTGCTGAATGAGGCACACACTCTATGCAATTATTCATAGGCATGTAATCTCCATCCCTTTGTAGTAAATATTTCATTAGTTAGCATTAGTTACTCTTGTCAAAGTAACACCTCACAGGAAGACTTATTTGTTCTGCCTATCAGCTGGTGCTATGTTGCATTTCGGTCTCAGGTTCAGGCCATTACAACAAAAGAAACTCCGTTCTCAGAATCATCTGAAAGCAAAGATCTTCTTTATTCAAGCAAAGGCAAAGAGATCTCTAAAGAGTCTCTGCTGCCCAGATGTGAATGCTTCTTCTAGCATTGCCAGGAGCAGTGTAAAGAACAGTTATCATTGTCCAGTTACAGAGCAACAAGTCAGGGATAACAAAGAGCACCAAACACCAGCTGGGAAATATAGTTTACCAAACACCTGAGATGGTTTACACAAACTTCTCTTGGTTCTCAGGTTCTGCTCATGAGAAAGCAACTGCTTCTCACGAACAGAACTGAGAGAGCTGGAAAATCTCTCTCTAACCACTTGTCAGCATTCACAGTACGATAGCACAGGGCATCTTCCCCATCATGTGAATTTGCTAAATGGTGACATAACTCAGGCCGGACATCTGTCTGGTAGTGAGTTATTTCTGGCGCCATTGAAGTGGCATTCCCAGCTGACAATAAATTCCCAGTCTCTTGCCCTGAGAGTGAGATTGAAGGAAGATAAGCTCAAATTTCTGACTGAAAGACACTTCACTTTACAAACTGTAAAAGCTACACAAAACTTTCACAAAGCAGAAGTCTTCTGCACATTCCCTGGAAATGCGTGGGGCTTTTCTTTGAAGTCACGACTATGCTCCGTGGTTCCTCTTCCAGAGGTTGAGTGAAAGGACTCTATGTGTTTGACTAATCATCAGTTGGTGGTACGTTACTGACACAGTAAGGGCTGCCTGAAGTCCACTGGGTCCCACTGCAGATGTCCCAGTGGTCTGCTGCAGTTTAGAGGACTTTGCCGTTTCCTCTCAGAGGGCAGGCTGCTACCCGATGACACTGTGTGTCTGCAGAGGTACAGCAGCAGGAGGGGTCTCCAATATGAATTCCAAAGGTTTATTGCCAGTGAAGGGGACAAGGGACGACTGAGATTAGGGTCTCTGCATCAGGAAATGTAGTGACAGGGCAAGGGCTCAGACTGAAAAAAGGAAAATTTAGGTTAGATATCAGGAAGAAATTCCTCCCTGGGAGGGTGTGTTGGAGCTCGAATGAAGAGATGGGACTATGTAAGGCTATTAAACGATTTATTACTTAGAAATAAATCAGATAAGGCATCAGTCTCAGAAGTCATGGATTTAGAGTAGTAAGTCGTCCATAGCTAAGGAGATAGTCACAAGTATCTACGTTACATGGAGTTTCTGATCCAATAAACATTTAGCACGGAGTTTTGTTTTGACTTTATAACCTGTTACCTTTATTACTTTCTACTGCATTTTGTCTGTCTTTCATCCAATAGCTTGCTAAGGCACATACACACATATGCTTCTATTATAATATCTAAATTCTTAACTTAAACTATAAAATCACATTACTACACTTAAGAATCTTTTACTATATCACTCAATACCGTTTTTTATTTACTTAAAGCATAATTTTATTTATAACTATAGAAACATAGATTTATATTTTCTCTGCTTAATGTCTGTGTACTTTTATCATTACATCAACCCAAGTTCTTTCCAAGGCTCTAAATCAAACTCATTAGTATCTGTGGAAGTTTCTACTTTTCTGTTTCCCACAAGGATCTTTGAAGAGAGTTGTTGCTTCTATCAACTAGGGTTCAACTGGCATAATCTCTGAAATCCAATGTGATATTTCCACAAACTATGGATGTGTATCTATCTCTGTGTTGCCCACATGAAATAGAGAGACCTTTAAAACCAATGCTTCTTCCCATCTATGAATAAAGGGACAATTGGACCCATTTTCTTCTGTAACTTTACTATACATAAATCAAGGCACAGACATGCTAACTTCATCACACAGTAACTTCAAAGTGCATGAGAGACAACAGAAATTGTCATTCAGCTCTCATCATCAGCTTTATTTTATGCCAGTCAGACAACACACATTTCATGCGGACTATACATTTGCTTCAGCTGCTGCTCAGACGAAAGTTCATGTGAGTTGGTCCTGCACTAAGGTACTTGGTTCTTGGTCTGTAGCACCAGTGTTCTTTTCAGGGGTCCTGGAAGCAGAGAAAGAGCATCATTGCAAACCTGTCAAAGCAATCAGCTGGCCCATGACAACAAAATGCCACCCCTGAGCTGGGCTTTGCCCCATGACCAGTGGCTCTGCTGAGTGCTCCCCAGTAAACCACGCATTTGGTATGTCCTCAGGCTGGCTAGTGAGTGGTCCTGGTCCCTGCAAGGAACTGATCCAAAACCCATGGATGTCCACAAATCTTCTGAGGGCTTAGGCTGGACTTTTTGACCAGCCCTTGGTTTAACTGTGACCAGGATCATGTCCACCATCAGCTACAAAAAATGCTTGCCAATTGATTATAACCTGCATCAAACAAGCACCTTTCTGTAAAATTATCTCACAAAGAAGCAGTTTGTTTCCCTCATGATAGGTGGTAAAAGTCCTATCACAGTTGAGCTGAGCTCTTGTGCTGCTCAGGAGGCACCTGGAGTCTGTTAAAACAACTAGCAGGAAAGTAGGCCTAGATAACATATGCTAACCCCAATCTGAGAATGTCCCTTCTCTTTGATACCCCCAGGAAACACCAGGAAATGATGGGTGGCACCAAGGTACTGGATGCCTGGTGGGGTCATCTCTGTACCTGGATAGTCTTGGATGGCAGCTTAAAAAAACAAAGGCACTCTGGAGTTAGGGTCGATGTTACCAGTAGAAGCTCTGGACATGTGTTGGAAGGAAGGTTGGGTCTTGAGAAAGCACAGAGGGAGGGATGGGAAAGGAAAGACTTGCAAGGAACAAGGGAATCAGTCTTCACTAGGGAAGAGGAGGAGGATCTCTTGGGATGAGGAGAGACATGGATGGATGGGAACGGGTCTCTGAGGATGCAGAAAGCAGTTGACGAGTCATGAGAAACCTGCTAAGATTTAAAATAGTTCCTTTACATGGTGGTTACATCAAGGGACTGTGGAGATCTCCATTGGTCCCCCAGTCTTGCATCATATTTGTGCAGGGAATGGTTCCAGGTTGGAGGAGGGAAGGAGGGGCTGACACCACGAAGTGGCTGATTACCATTTTCTTGGTCTTTGAAATCAGCCCAACCCAGACATTAGAGAAACCATCTCTGTGTGAGAGGCTCGTGAGGCAGGAAAATGCAAAGAGCCCTTGCAGGACAGCTCTCTCTCAAATACTCACCCTCACCCTACCCTTTTTGCTTACCACAAAGACACATTTGCTGCCAGAAGCTGTTGGCAGAGGTTGGTAGGAAATTTGCTGAGTTCTTTCAACTGGCCAGTTCCTATGGGAATGAGATAAGCCCAGCACCATAAATCAAAGGATTAGGGGGAAAATGCTGACCAGCTTCTCTTTGGAAAGATGCCTCACTGCGAGGGTAGACCAGGTCCATACTGCTGATGCATGGGCATCGGCTTGGACAGGACCCATTGCCTGGTCTCTGGAGAAGACTGGAGATGCCTGCACATCCTTGCCTGTGGAAATGGTGCCCAAGGGCACCTGCACTTGCAGGTTGAAGGCCGTAAGCAACTACTCCAGAGACCAAGCATATCTTCACACCTCATTTAGTGAGGGAGGATGCAGGAACTATGGGGCATGATCTCAGGTTGTCCTGTGCCAGTGCATACATGATGATCCAGGTTCAACAAGATCCAGGTGGGTCAACATCAGAGCCATCCCACCTTTTCCTTGGAATCCAACCCTGCTCTTGCTGCTACTCTGCATTTCAGAAGAGAGCTTTAAAAGCAAAAAATCGTCTCTCCCTGATTCAACACAAATTGATTTTAATCCACCAGCAATTTCCTGAGCTCTTGCTATAGTCACCAGGGGAATTCTTCCATCTCAGGAGCATTGGAGTGGTCCCTCCTTGTCGAGACAGTCAGAAGGCTGGTGCCTGTAGTGTATGTTCTTCATTTTAATCTACTGGCTCTTTTCCCATGACTGTGTGCATCCTTCAGCCATGGATTTCAGGCTATGAACCTGAGGAGGAGAAAGCCCTGGAGAGTGGAAAGGAAAGCCTGATCCTGAAACATAACAAGCCCCAACAAACATGTAGCAGCAACATTTATAAATTATCTTTGTTTAAGACAAGGAGGAAAGAGTTTGGAGGTCTTTGCTCTCATGAGGGCTGCTGATGGCAAATTGTTGGGTTAATTATGTGAGGAGTGAGAAATGTAGAAGAGATTAATTGGAGGTGACAGATTTCTACTCCTACTATATCTGAGAGAGGTGCAGAAAGAGTATGAAATTCAGCAGGGGTTTGTTTTCCAGGTGTCTGGAAATAACCAGGGGTGTCCATGGGCCATCATGAGCACACATAGCACCATCTCCTCTTTGTTGGTCCTGGTATAACCACATGGAGCTAGGATTCTGTGACTTGGGTTCTAAACTTGCTTCTGACAGCTCCAACAATTATTATCCTGTTCCTCAAAGATGTGGAGGACCTACTCACATCTCATCCCTGTTCCTCTATGAATTCATATCTTGATGTTTTGGTGGCCTCATATACAAATGAGCTGATGACTTGTATTGTCTCCTGCAAAATTTCTTTAATTCAAAGCAGTTTAGCTATTTGGGAGCTGTTATTAGTCTGTATAGGGACACAGAAAATCAAAAGTTGCCTTTAAGAGAGCTAAAAGCAGCAGGAATCCTCTGCCAGTGGCTCAGTCTGAGCCACAGAACTTTGGTGCTAAAGGAACATTTTTAAGAAGAAACCATGAGAAGTCTGTCCTTTCTTTCCCGGAGAATTCAGGTGAGGAGATAGCCCTCTTCTGTGGAGGAGCCCACCTTTTGGTTAGTGCCCTTATCCAAAAGGACATTGGCAGGTTCATGCTCCTCAGAAGATAGAAACTCATTGATTTCTGGCCAAATGCAATTCCCAGTAAGATTATGAGAGGTGATGACAAGTCACTTCTGTCTTCTGAATGCTGTGTTGCCCTTTGTTCACTGAACTTTGTTGTCTTTACAAAACAGCAGGTTTTGTAACAAAAATACAAACCTTTTTTTTCTGAAAATGGTCTTAACATCGTACTTTATAATTGGTCTCAGTTGCATTCTTTGGAAAAAGCACATCAAGTAGTAGAGGTAACACTGCAAGTTGTATCAGGGAAATGCAGAATTTCAGCCTTGCTCCATACCTCAGCAAGTAAAGAGGTTGCTGTTCTTGCAAAGGTTGGCTGAGATCTGGAAATGTGCATCAGTTTGGGGCCAGCAAAGTCTGAAGAAGAAAGTGCCTGGTTGTGAAATTTGCCTTACGTACGTTTGGAGTGAGCAACGAGGAGCTCAGCCCTTCGGAGTTCAAACCAAAGCAGCAGATAGGCAAGCTCTTACAGAGCTCTACTAGCAGAAATCTAGATGTTAGAAGACTTCTGTATACCTCCAAGTCAGATGAGGACTTCAGCAGCATGGAGGAATCATGTCTTAAAATACTAGTCAGCCCCTAAAACTGTAGCTGAGATTTTTTCAGTGCTTTTAAATGGTACAATCAACAGCTTGGAGGAGGAGGCAGCAGCACTGTGGAAGCAAGGAAGGCAGAAGTAAGTCATGGGAGCACATAGGAAAGGATGCAAAGTATCACCTACATCAAGAGATTGATTCTCTTTCCCAATGCCTCTTTCCAGCACCTACACTGAAATTCCTACAGCCTGGAGATGTCAGGCACAACCCAGACGCAAATCTTGCTTGTCCTAGATGGCATTTCCAGGCTCCTCACTGAGGATTTGAGCTCTCCACACATTTAATCTCTTCTGTCTGCTCTTGCAGGCAGGATGGGACAGGAACAGGCAGTGAAGGAAGCCTAGGGGACCATGCACGGCTTGATCCCTCTCCCATCCATGTCTACTAAACTGCTTAGGTTTTGCCTCTTCTTAGGTCCTGCAGATGGCCCATGAAAACCAGACCGGTGACCATTCTCTGAGCTCACTCAGTATGATCAGGAGTCTCCTTTGCAGGCAGGCTGGTGTCACACCACAGGCAGTGAGGGTCACTGTAAGGGTAGAGGAACCAATCTGCTCCTGCAACTTTCCATGTTTATATGGAGAAGCTGGGAAGAAGCACCATCTCTATGTGCACCAACACCTCCAGCCAGCACAGACCAAACTAGTACTTTGAGGCCATTAAAACAAGGAGGCAGCAAGGAGCCATCTGAGACTGAGTCATAACTGGTCCTTGCTGTACTCACAGGTAGAAGGGTTCACGGGCAGGTCTAGTCCTTGCCTGGGATGGAGGAAGCACATGTTCAGAGCACCTTCTGAGCCACAAGAAGCCTTCTGGGCATCCATCTATGAAACATGCTAAGTCAGCTATTGCTGCATCCCCTGAGAGATGTATCTGCTTGGATTTCCACTGACACATCTCTGCCCACTGCTTCCTGTTACAGGGGCATGTCATTCCTTTACCATCAGCTGCTTCTGCTCCAGGCTACAAGATTTCTTCTTCATTCTCCTTGGCTGTTGCATTTGTTGAGCCAGCTGGCAGCACAGGACATCTCTGCAGGAAGCTGGGAGGAGGGCAAACCTTTTTATGAGATGCACCGGAATGGCAAGAGACAGAAGATCCTGCAGCTCTGAATATGCCAGGTCCTACACTGACAACAAAGCTTGTCCCTCTGGCTGTAAAAAAACCAAACCAAACCAAAAAAAGAACAGACACACAATGCACTTGCAGACACATCTGGGAAAGTCACACCAGTAAAGGAGAGAGAGAGAAGGGGCAGTTGGTAGGTGAGGTATCATTTATTCCAAGCAGTGAATGATATCACACAGTACAGGCAAAGAAAAAGGCTTACAGTCCAAGAGAGACAGGACATGAGACAATAACATGGGGGAGGATGAGAAGGAGAAGGTCCTTGGTAGAGCTTGGTATTTGGGGTGAGGTGGAGGGGAAAGGTGCTGAAGGGGGAGAGGTAGGAGAAAGCAAAGAATTGGAGAAGCAGCTGTGGGAGAAAGATGGAAAAGCTGGCAGAGAGGATGGAGGGAAAATTATTTTGAAGGCAAGCAGGAATGATGTTGTGGTGGGCAAATGGGGTCAGACGGGGAGGTGAGGTCATTGCGGACTGCAAGGGAAGGAGCCAACAGTGAGAGATCTCTGATCTGCAATGAACCTTGGGGAGAGGGGAAGGAGCAGGGGCAAGAGGGGCAAAGACAAAGGAGTTGTGTCTGTTGATAAATTGCAGGACCACAGAATTATTTGGGTGTCAAGGATCTTCAAGATCCTCTTGTTCCAACCCCCCTGCCATGGACAGGGACACCTTAAACTAGACCAGGTTTCTCCAGCTCCAGTCCAACCTTGCCTTGAACACTTCCAGGGATGGGGCAGCCATAGCTTCTCTGGGCAAATCTCTTGAGTCCAAACAAGGTGCCTACAGCTGAACTTGTCTTCAGTTGGGTACTAAATCCTGAACCAGGCCAAGGAGCAGGTCAGTGCAAAGGCCAGGGGCTGCTCTCAGGATTTCCCTACCTTGACCATCTGGTACTGGAACCAAGTGCTCATGGGTGTTAACTGATAGGAATAGACCTGTGGGTCACCCATCATGTGGTCAGTTTCCCTCCACCATTTTCCATGCAGGGTGCTCCTGACCCTTTGCTGTGACCCAGTTCTCCGGACCTCTCTCAGAGCTATGGAGGACACACCAGTCTCTCTAAGAAGATATGGGAATATCCAGCTTTGTTTGGGGGCTTAGGGTTATTGCATGCCACAGGCTAGGTTGGGGTGGGCAGACGACAACAAGCAGGGTTCAGAAATGCTTTCCCCTTCCCATCTCTCACGTCACTGAACACATTGAAAGCACAGTTATCATTCCTCAGGACTCTCACACATCACTAAGATCTGCCATTACTCCCATCCATCATTTTTCTGGTGGCTGGTCCTTGTCGTTGGCTTCCATGAAGTAGACTGCCTGAAGGTCAAGCTGGCATTTTAGAAAGCATAAAGATGCCTTCAATACATTAGTAGGATTTTCTTTTATTCTTGCCTCACATGTCCTCCACATGGCAGTCAAAATTAGGAAGTTGCTCCCAAGGCACCCTGCAACAGAAATTAATAGTGTTTACAAGCAATTCAGAGTTCATGGCAGACCACCAGTCCTGAAGTATGCAGAGCTGTGTTACCCCTCATCACACATCCCTGAGCTTGGTAGTAGACCAAGTGGCATTAGTGGAATTGCTCCCGACCCAGAAAGCTCAAGTGAATAAGGGCAAATGGAATTGAGGTGCCAATTCCCCAACAGTATCAAACTTACCATGACACTCCTGGAACAAGGCAGAGCAGTAGCCCGTGTCTGAACATCACAATATTTTCCAAATGTGGAAAAGATACTGCTCTCATAGCTGAGCACATCCGTATCATCATGGTTATACTAGGGAATTTCTTCTTCCTGTATGGCTTCTCTTCTTGATCTGATGTCACTTTTGGGGATGATTGTTATTCCGTGGATGTTGGGAGGTACAAGCTATGTCAGGAGAATCTTCTTCAAAAGTCCCTTTCTCTCCTGCACTGGCACATCTCTAAATAAACCCTAAATCAAAAGAATATCATGACACAAGAGGCTGTATTTGTATAAGGACTGATATGTCAGCAGATGTACAACATCCTTTTACCAGTCAGGGATATAAAAATGGTAACTGAGGTTTTCAAAGGAAGCTTAGTTCTGCACCCATGCTGGAGTGGAAGGATGGAGAGCGTCAAGGAAAGCTTCTTCATCCACCCATGCACAAGGATCCTAGATGAGTGAACACAATGTATTTAAAAGCAGCTCATTAAAATTAGAAGCATGGAGGCAACTCCTCATGAGATTGCTCATGGCAGTCAGAGTGACACCTCTGCAAAGCCACTCTCGAATCACAGAATTATTTAGGTTGGAAAAGACCTCTAAGATGCTCTGTAATTAAGTGTTTGAGAAGCAGCCTTAACTTTAACAATTCCCATCCTTGTTCACTTCACCCAGGCACCAACATTGACAATTAAGACATTTCTCCTCCAGCCAGTGCCTCCACACCTCCACACTAAATGCTCTTGTAAGACAAAGCACTTCATTTTCAGTGAAGCCCTTCCAGTACAGCCCTTGGAAAGAGGTGGGCAGTGCCAGTCACTAGTGACTTGGCAAAGATTAAAGTGTCAGTCGGCACCAGTGGGTTAAGACAATGATGGTTAAAGACCAGGGAATCCAGGCCTTCCATCAGCCCAATAGGTCCTACTGTCCCCTTGAAATGCATCCTCCCTGTTTGTGTGCTTGGGCTTTGCAAGGGTGAGTGAGTTCAAAGAACAACAGGGCAGAAAAGGCATGTTTTCCATCATTCACTTTGGGCAGCTGTAGGGGAGCAGATGGATTACCTATCCAGACTGCAGCATGGAAAAGAACCTGTACCTTTGCATCATGGGAGAAGCACTTTGTTGCCCATCATGGATTGTCACAGATAAACCCCAATAATAACTCAGCTTTTAAAAATGAGCATTTTCTCTGATACCAGCTGTAGAGAGTGAAATGATAAATCCTGCAACCTATAGCCCAGGTGAAACACTTGGCAGATCATATAGGTAGGTGTGATTGATGAATGGATGAAGCTGGTGGGGAAGGGAGAGGGAAGGCAAGGTGATACAGTGGACATCAGAAAGCAGCCCTGTTACTAGCATGTGGCCACAGAGGTAATAAATTCAGAAAGGGATTTGTAAACCAGGCAGGGATGAGGAATAGCACCCTTAGCATCAGAAGGCAGAAAAGGTTTGGTGGTCTATGGATGCCAACAGAGTTATGGTGGAGGAGAGGTTTCAAAATCATAGAATCATGGAATGTTTTGGATTGGAAAGGACCTTAAAGATCATTTAGTTCCAAACCCCCTACCTTCCATAGACCAGGCTGCTCAAAAATAGAGTAATTTTCTTCAAGTTAGTGGGGATATCCATAAAAAGAGAAAGCATGATTTTAAATTGGAATTGCAGGCTAATTAAAAGAAAAAATGGATTAAGCTAAGATTTAAATATACAATAAAACTGTCCCCGTGGTCCTGCTTTCTTCTCAAGCATCATTTTCTCCAGATAGCCAATGCTTTCATTAATATAAAATCACTGCTTTACATTTCTACAGACTCTGCCAAGCATTTGTTCAGCAGTGGCTATGTTTGCAGTGCACCCAAGAACTTGTAATCTCCTTTCAAAGAGGATTTATAGCCCCTTGACCCCTCTCATTGGCTTTTCAGGTGTTTTTCACAGAACAATAAAAAGGTTTGGGCTAGAAGGGATGTTAAAGCTCAATTAGTTCCAATCCTCTGCCATGGGCAGGGACACCTTCTGGTAGACCAGGCTGTTCAAGTTTGGTTTAGAGGGAAAACAAAACCTGTAGGCAGTTGAAAAAAGTATAATTAACACTGGAAAATACACATCATCTACCTTTCTTCCAGCTCTTCGTGGGGTTTGATCTCTGCTCTCTGAGCCAGTACAAGGTGGACATGAGCAAGGCACTGCACAGAATATCTACTCAAAGACATTTTATATAGAAAATAAAAGAAATCTTGCTCTGTCCACATGACTTCATTGTCCATCTTTGCACTTGCAAAAGCTTAGTGCTCATGCCAGACTGGTCTGAGGTTAGCAGCCACCTAAAGAGAGTTAAACTGTGCCAGCCCAGTCATCCCTACAGCAGGCATGAAAGTGGCGACTCTAAGCAACACAAGCCTCATTTTGGTTGGACAGGAATTTCTTTCACTTAACTGTGCTTCTGATTGAGAAAACAAGATCAAGAAGGTGGTATTCGTCTTCAGCATTTATTTATAATTGAAAAAAGAACCCTTTGAGCAAGCAAAGATCACAAGCACGTCACAATCAATTGGCTGTACATTAATATGTGTGTGTGTGTGTGCGTGAGACTTTCATCAGAATATCAACAATGAGAAAGGACCACAAGGAGGTGTGCTCAACATGTTTACAAGAGACAATTTGTGATATGCAACCAAACCCAGGCCACAAAATATTAATTAGACACTTCTTATCTGCCTCCAAGAGGCAAGAGTTTGTGGAATTCATGGGCGCCAGGTTTTAGCACCGGCTGCGCTACCAGTGAAGAAGCAAGTGATCAGTGCGTGAAGCAGTAGAAAACAGGAGCTCAGTCAGCAATTAGCACCATTTTGCAGAAAGGAGTAACAGTATGATACAGTGAAAATGCGAAAGCAAGCAATAGCACAGGAACTCTCACAGGGTAAAAAGCAAAACCTTTCTTTTTTCTTTTTACAAGAAAAGTAAAACATATTACAAATCAGCAGTGGAACCGAATCAGCACTGTGGTAGCTGGAAACATAGAACAGCAGAGCACTGCTTCCCAGTGGGATTGACAAGCTCAGAGCCGAAAGTGAACTTGAAATGGCAGAGATTTGGCCTCCTTTCTTATAAACCTGAGTGGGTTGGATGGGCATAGAGTCTGTGGAAGGTAGAGCAATGCAGGATTTCACCCTGAGGCTTGCCTCTGATGCAGTTCCTGGTATTCAATGCAGTGCCAGCCCGAGTGCTTGGATATGTATGTGTGCTTAGATGCATGCTGCAGATATGGTGCACATGGAGCACAGGCCAGGATTTCTATCCCCATTTTGTTGCTGTCTGAGAGGGAGGTATCTAGGCCTTACCAGTCTCCCAGGCTCTTTGTGCAAAGAAAACCTTTCAAGGACCATTCATCTCACCCAAAGACAGGTTTCAAAAACAGGCAGCTCAATGGCCCTTGGAAAGTTCCTTCACTAGAGAAGGAACTAAAACCACTGGCTAACACTTCATACTTAGCTTAGTAGTGAGCTCATGGAATGGTTTGATTTGGAAGGTACCTTAAGGAGCTTCTAGGGCCAAGCTCCCTGCCACCAAAAAACTTCATGTATTATGGAAACATAAAGCTATATTCTGAGCACTCACTGTGTATGTTTTAAACACTGTGATGGATGCTCTTCACTGAGGAGAAACCATCCCAAAGCTGTTGGACGATCAGCAGTTCATCCAGAGCCATGGAGATGATTGGATTAGGTGGTTTGAGCATCTCAGTGGTGTTCCTTGGGTAAAATTTCGTTCACTTTGAAGTCAAGGGCTAAATTCCCATTGAATCCCAAGTGACATGGTGGCAAGTGTGGTGTCTTTAAACGTGAAACTTAGGGCTGAAATATAATAGGGATAATTGTTTTGCATGGCCTGTCCTTATGTAAGATTGGTGTGTTGTGCTATTTGAACTGTCTAGTGCCTTCCTGATGTATTCTGCCTGCTGTGACATATCTTCCCAGCTGATGCTACAGCCTGTGATAGGAAAGGATGTTACTGAGGAGTGTGAAGATACATGAAGCATCTTAAAAGCTAAGGAACCACACCAAGTCTTGGGAGCTCATCTTCTCTGGCCAGTTGTCCCTTATGCAGTAGGTAGGAAGAGCTGCTATTAGCACACCTCTCCGCCAGTTCAACACAAGCCTTTTGCCGAGCTGCTCTGGTGACAGAGCTGAGCAGTGCTGCAGGGGCTTCTGAGTACTCAGAAAAGCAATGATCAATATGGACAGGTCAGCATCTCCATGAGGCATGCACATAAAAAAAAAAAAAAGCACCACATTCACAAAGATTTCCACAGTTTTACTTCCTGGAGGATTTTCCCTAGTTTCCTCCTAAACAGTGGAGGTTTAAATATATATATATATTTCTATATATGAATATAAATTTTCCACATACACAACCCGACTAGCTCATAGCACACAGTTCTAACACAGCTAAGCTTGGAATTACACAACTGAATTCAGAACACTACACTTACTGATACTCAAAGGTTTAGGCTGTTAGCACAAGGCAAACAGGACACATCACATGATACACTGAACTTGGCATTTATTCATTACTAAGGCCAGCAAATGTCACTGTCTGTATATCACAGAGCTTTCCTCCTCATTGGAAACTTTCATTCAACCTTGTAGCCCACCACTCATTTATGTTTCCAAAAGACCCAATTCTAATGGGATGAAACCCCAAAACCAGGACTCCTTACCCTCCCAACTCATCAATTTTTCTGCTAGATAGTTTCACATCACTAAAATACCCCCATCAGTAAGACTTTCCTTATTCCATCACCTCTGCAGCAACATACAACCTCCCTACTCTATTTTCAAATCTCTGTCTTCATGCTTCCCAATTGCCCTCTGGAAGTTTCAAGGTAGACTTCATATTAGGAGAGAAAATTTGGAGCTGTAAAAATAAGTAACAAGAACCCTGCATCGTTAAGTTGCAGACACTCTGTTATGGGAGAGTTTAACAGCTCAGTTTGGTGGAATAAAGATTAATCCTTAGGTATTTAGGACCCAATCCAGAAGTTAGGCACATAAATTTGGGTTGGGACCACAACTCTCCCACTGATCCAGTGACCCAGATTCTGTGGTATGCAATGCCAGTCTTTTGGGCCAGTTCATACTCACTGACAAATGGTCCTGCTGTGTTTAGGGTTTCCAAACTAGTCGTGGGGATTTCCTAGAGTAAGAGCACAGTAAATGTGATTGAAACCCTGAGATCTTGTCTGGAGGGAGTCGAGGGATCCCAGCAACTTTTTTATGGCTCTCTTGGGATGCTCATGAGCCAACATGAACATAAACAGCTGGAAGAATAAACACAACGGGGGCTGACAGCTCTAGCCAACCTTGTTGGTACATTTCTTCCTACTCCTGGGAAGGTCACACCTGCTAACTAAACCACTTTCTGAAACCTAGCTCTATTGGCATCCCAGAAGTGAAGAAAGCAGACCAAGATTCAAAACAAAAGAAGACTAATTTAAAAGATCCACAACTTAGGGAAAACAATAAGAAAGAACAACCTGCTGATAACTTTGTCTAACCTGTCATGTGCTTGGAAAGTCTTCACTGTTCACTGCACCGTCCCTCACTCATTTTTTTTTTTAAATCAAGGACTTCAAGTGGTGTTGATGAGTGAAGTTGCCTTGATGCAGCTAGACCTGCTCCCAGCTACCCTCAAGGAGGATTTGGCCCTTTACTTCCATGGCATCTCCTTTCCTGTTGCTTCTTGGAGCAGAATTCCCATCAGTGTCACCAGGAGAAATCGTTCTTGGCCACACCACTGATTTTGGTGGATTTACAGCAGATTCATGGTACCATGAATGAACCTGATCCTCTCTGCCTCCAAAACCTGCTGACACCAGTGGGAGATGACACAACAATGGCCAACCCAAAAGGTCCTCATGGGATGACAGCACAGCCCTGCCATGGCTTAACGGGCACTTTGATGCTGTCAAAGCCCTGAAGAACCAATCCTGAAGAAAGGGTCAAGCTGTTGGATTTAAACACTGCTGATCCATCACCTTAATCTCTTAGGACCCTGCTTATGCATTCCCACATCCCTCACTCCATGCAGAGCTGTGTTGTGCAGGCAAAGCAGAACAACCAGACCTCAGAAACAAGTATTTCTTAATCCTCCTTGGAAATAAAACAGAAAAGATTCTAATACAATCAGAACAAAAAGCAGATTAGAAGCCTCTAATTAATTTTGTGGCCTTTATTTAATCAAAGGGGGGAAAAAAAAAAAGGAAGGAAGGAAGAAAGAAAAGGGAAAAATGAGAAAGAAAGGGAAGTGCAGTGACATTTACTCTTTTGCCTCAGCCAGTTTATTGTTCATCTCTTTACTTTTCTCCTTATCCTCTGGCTTTGCAGTGTTGGAAGTCTCGGCGCTCTTTTTCTTGGCAGCCCGGCCAGATGCAATCTGCTTGTCTTTGGCCTTTTTCAGGGGTTTATGGCTTGTTGTGGTCTTTTTTGGTTTGGAAGGCTTTATGCTAAGCTTTTCCACCTGCATGGAGGGAGACAGGCAAAACAACACAAAGATGGAGAAAGAGAGAGAGAGAGAGAGAGAGAGAGAGAGAGAGAGAGAGAGAGAGAGAAGGAGAGACACAAGGACAGGTGGAAAACAGGATTTAGATCTGAAACAGCACAAATGTTACTTATCTGCTGAGCTCTGCCCTGCCACAAAGGCGGGGGAGGAGCTGGGCTTATGGTGCATTGCAAATGGCCAGCTCCCATCAGAATGCCCTCAAGTCACAGTGCCCCTGGAGCCAGTAAAGTATCCACATCAGGATAGAGGAGGGTGAATAGGAGAGGGAACATTATCAGTCATTTTATCAATTTCTGCATCTTTCTCTGACTTCAGGAGGGGTTTTGCACACCCACAGAGGATTGTCTCTCTCTGGACTGGAAGCAGAAAAATGATGCTCAGGACGAAGAGGCTTATAACTCTCTGCTATAGCTCTCCATCTTGCAGGAGAGGACTCCTCTCTTTGTTTGTCCTTGACAGATTCCTAAAATGGAGGAAGATTACTCTGGGATACGTGAGGTGCAGAACTCTGACTGGCACATGAGAAAATTCCACAACAATGTCTTGTTTCTACAGCCCCAAAATAGGAAGGACAGTTAGCAAAATAAAGGCAGAATAGCAGCCTCCATCTTCTACATGCTCGCCCTACAATCTCTCTCAGTCCTCACAGATCTAAGCACTCATCAGCTCAAGGAACAACTTATGGTCCTGCGTTTAAAACTTAACAGACTGACTCCTTTTATATGTAGATCCTCTGCTGCTCCTAGAAAAAAAGACTGGAAGACATTTCAACTCAGGCCCTTCTCAATACATGTTCTTGATATGATCAAAGCCAGAAGTGCATACTGGCAAAATCTGTGAAATGCTCTTAATAAATGGCAGATGTCTGGTTCCTGGCATAAAATGTAATGTGGGGCTCCTAAAGTTTTGGAGGGAGAAAGAAAAAGCTGCCTGGATAATCACACGGGAAATGACAACAGAAAAACCTCTTCATCTCGGCCCTACCCTCAATTCTATACAATTTGATGTACAACACTATTGTCTCCAAAGTGCCTCAAGTCCTAGAGCCCTTAGAATTATAGAACAGTTTGGGTCGGAGGAGTCCTTAAAGACCATCTCATTCCCTACCCTCTGCACGGCTGGGAAATCTTCCACTAGAACAGGTTGCTCCAAGCTCCCTCAAACCTGGTGTTGGATACTTCCAGGGATGGGGACGACACAGCTTTTCAGGTAAACTTATGCCAGGGCCTCACTACCCTCATAGCCAAGAGTTTCTTCCCAATATCCCTTCCAACCCTGCCCTCTGGCAGGCAGAAGCCATTCTCCCTCAACTGTCCCTCCAGGCCCTTGTCCAAAGTCCCTGTCCCGCTCTCCTGGAGCCCTGTTAGGCACTGTCAGGGGCTCTGAAGTCTCCCCAGAGCCTCCTCTTTTCCGGGCTGAACACCCCCAGCTCTCCCAGCCTGTCTCCATAACAGAGGTGCTCCATCTCTTGGAGTACCTCCACAGCCTCCTCTGGACTCAGTCCAACAGATCCATGTCCTTCCCATGCTGAGGATCCCAGAGCTGGAGGCAGCACTTCGGGTGGAGTCTCATGGAGCAGAGGGGCAGAACGGAACAGCAAGGCAGCATACCCTCCCTGACCTTCCTGTCCATGCTGTGGGATCAACCTTGGACCCTGCTGGCTTTCTAGGCTGGCAGAGTACATGGCCAGGTCATGTTTAGTTTTTTATTCACCACCATCTCCAAGATGAAATGAGGATACCACGTAAGGGGGTGACAGCAAGCAGTGTTCAGCCCAGCCTTACTGTGTTGGACATGTGCCACCAGGAGCAGTGATGGCCCTGGGTCCCTTCTGCCGTGTTTCTCACCTTTGGAGGTTCTTTGTAGGGTTCACTGTAGAGAGTGCGTATCCTTCTGCGTTCCAGGTATTTGTTATCAGCTGGAGAAGGCTTACTGGTTTCCCCCTTGAACTGAGCGCTGTAACTGGTTTCATGGATCATTTTCTCCTCTGGCGGCTTGTACTGGGGCTTTGCTTTTATCGCTTTCACAGGCTTGATGTCTATCCAGGGTCTGAACTCATTTCTGAAGATCAAAAAGGAAAATGTGTTCAGGAATTAAACCAACAGGAGAGCAATGATAACATGGGAATAGAGTCCTGCATTGATCAACCAAGTCTATGCAGAAAGGATTTTGCTTCCATCCAATCAAGTTTACATACAAACTGGCTCCCAACAATTCGTTTTTTACCTCATCCAAAACCTTCTGACACATTATGAGAAATTCAAATGAAATGCGGTCTATTAAAAACAGCCATTCCTGGACCCCCCTTAGCCACACTTGTAGAGATTTGTATGATTCCACCTATGTTGCACCAAATTAGACAGAACAGTTTAGTTAATTCCATATTAACACATAAATAATTAAGACTAACAGATAACTAATTAACACAAAACCAACTTAGATGTAAACTCAAGCAGAGCAGGGAATGCACAGTTTATCAGATACATCGATAGCTACGGCTACTCTTTTTTAACTGATAGTAGATTCCTGAATTAGAGGGAAAAAATAACACCATCTTTAATTTCTTTTGCACAGAGCTGCAGCTTCTGGTGGAAAAAGCCCCAAACACAGCTGAAAGCGTGGATCAGTGTCTTCTGGACACATTCGGGTTCCCATCCGAATGTTTTTTGTACTTCTTCCCAATGCAACACCAACAGCCTTCCAGGTTTGAAGTAAACCATTCACGTTTCTCTCTGAAAATCACCATCCACCTGAGAATGGGGAAGAAGAAACCCTAAATGGCTTGCTACTTTAGGGGGTTGGGGTCAGACATAGACCAAGACACTGTTTAGATCCTTAAAACTCCAGTGCAAGCCATGATCTATCCTAACAGTGCTGATATGAACCCTCTGCAAAGGGGTGATCTTTCCTGGGAAATCACAGAATTGCAAAGTTGCAGAACCTTAAAGCTCATCTCGCTCCAGCCCCCTGCAACGAGCAGAGACACCATCCACTAGACCAGATTGCTCCAAGCTCTTGTCTTTATTTCAGGACTTCCGAGGCATTAACCTTTTTAAGTTACAGACCCTGCCCCTCTTGCCTGTTCCACTTAACCACTTTTGGGTTGTATTACTCATTTCCAGCCTCAATTACTAGGTATCCTGGTTTAAAAGACGGGTGTCTGCCAAGGAAGGTGGGAACTTTCCTGGAATGGAAAAGATGACCCCATACTCACTATTATAACTTTGAAATTACGGGGCTTTCAGGCAAAAATAGAGGAAAAGGAATAACAGTTCTTTACGAGAATATACATATAATCAAGGCAAACAAACAACAATGACAACAGCAACAACAACAAAACAGAAAAAAATCCCCAATAACAGCCTTTTTCTGCCCGTCAAGCACTTTCCCCTTTGATATAGTTACGATCACACCTGGGCCTGATGTGCGTGCTGATGGCTCCTGGTGAGGCAGAGGGTAGCTGAAGCAAGCTCTGAGCCTCCCCAGGGGCTAATGGTGGCCCCGGGAGGAAAGAGAAGCTGGAGGGTGTGGGATGTTTCTGTTTTTCCCTGGCTCTCAGGTGTCCCCACGGTGTCCTGGCGATGACAGCAGCAGCCAAGGCTCCAGTAAGCAGCTGCGAGGTGCTCCCTCCGGAGAGATGGAGGAGATAGGGGTCCAGTTTTCCCCAGAGGTGCCCAGGCAGCTGGTGAGGGTCTTTCTCCCAGCAGTGGCGGGTGCCTTAAGTCCAACGGCCACTTCTGCAAGCAGTGGTCTCCAATGGCAAGGAGAAATGGCAAGGAAGGCTCAGCTGTAGCAGCGAGTCCCCCTGGGCAGGAGAAGTCCAGCACCAAAACCCACAACCGTCCACCTTCCAAGCCGGGCAAAGACTGACCCACATCCAGCTAAGAAGCTGCCAACCATCACACCGCTTCTCCCCCTCCCCAAAAACCTTTCCAATGATATGCCAAGGCCCTGGCTACATCTTTTGCTTTTTAAATAGACTTCCATTCACCATCTCTATGTCAACAAATGGAGGAAAATTCCTTAAAGAAAAAAAAAGAAAACCTAACCCTCAACAGTGGGGAAATTAACTCTGCGTAAGGGGGCTGCCAGTCAATCCCTTACAGTAATACCTTTGAACATCTTAATCAGCTTCTAGCAAATTTGACAAATGGGAATGGAGATTGACTTTTATGAAGATAAGCAGCTAGATTAAGTCCAGAGGATCAGGAAAGTTTAAGTATGGACATGTGCATGTCATCAGAGGATGCTTAGGCAGGGATGCTAGGCTGCAAAAGGTCATCTGTTGTCCTGGCTAGGGACAGAAGATCATGAGCTGTCCCAGCCCAGCCACCTTGCCTTGCCTGCCCTGTTGTCTTTTGCTGCAAGGAAGGCGAAGTCCTTCTGCAGGTTCTAGCTCCTTGCCCCACAGAATACCAGTTGGAGCTCTAGTTGTCATAGAGGTTGAGCAGAGGGGTTGGGGGAAACACTGACACCACCTTTCCCTTTGTCCTGTGTGCATGTGTGTGTCCTTGGCACTTTCAGCTGTCTTTTTGTTCTGGGGCAGTCTGAGATTTAGCAATTTCGTATCTAGAACATTACTTTTGCTGTTTTTTTGCCTATTCTGCTTGTTAGTAAACTGTTACTTTTTCGGTTATCGACTCATACATGTTCCTTAGTGGTGGAAAGGGAGTTAGAACCTATAAAGGCAGACAACTCATTCCAGAGCATTCTCCTTTAAGTTGTCTCAAACCAAGATAGAATGACAAAGTTCATCCTAAACTCATCAGAAGATAAGAGGTTTCTTCCTAGGATCCAGTTGTGTTCCAAAGTAGACTATATATTTTCAACAGATAGAAATAAATAAATAAAATTGAGGACTAATTTTCTCTGCCTGTATCTATCTGTCCCTCAGATTTCTTTCCTAGCAACTTCAGAACCCATTAGCTATTTTCTATTGTATTTGTGGCAGAAGTAGAAATCTCAAAGATGAAAATCACAATACATTTCCTCAAGATCAGTGAATGGGCACATGGGGAACATCCAAATGATGTTCTGCAGCTGAGGGAAAGAGGTAGAATTCCTATTTCTCACTCATTCTCAGGACAGCTGAACAATCAGACCCCACGGGTCACCAGGTCAACCAGCAAGACCAAGCACAGGTTCTGTCTACAGAACCAGAGACAAAGGATGAAGGCTGTTGTACTGTGGATGTAGGGAGTGGATTTTAAAGATGGAACACAAACCAGGATTTATTAATTCTGCTGCTCATAGAATGCTAGTTTATATAGACAACAGCTCTGAAGCAGTATGACTGTATTTGTTACCATAGTGCCTGGCAACTTTATTAGCAGCTGTATTATGCAAACATAAACATGCAGAAAGTGACATTTCCCCCAAACCCCTGTGATCTTGGAAGAAAAGGCACAGAAAAGCCTTATACTCCCTGTGGACTGTCGGGGAATGATTTCTTCAATAGATCTTGGCTGTTAATGAAACAATAAGTCTCATCTAACTGTGAAAAATGAGACTCTCCACCCTGCTTTGCTGGTCTGAACGCAGATGTAACAATTCTGTGAGTTCTTGGTGATTGGACTTGACCCTTGACTACATTATGTCTCCCAAGATGAGCCTTTGCAGGCAAAGAATAGAACAACAGCCATTTTTAGGTGGATGTGCACTGATGCACTGTGTCTACCAGCTCTGGAACAGCTCAGCCACAACCTCTGGAAATGGAGGATAGAAGGCTATTGATCTAGAAATCTTATACCTTGTTGGCAAAAAAATTCTAAATACCAGTATGTCACCTGGATTCAGTGCATATCTAGAAATAACACGTTGCCCAGAGAAGCTGTGGCTGCCCCACCCCTGGAAGAATTTGAGACCAGGATGGATGGAGCTTGGAGCAACCTGATCTAGTGGAAGTTGTCCCTGCCCATGGCAGGAGGGTTGGAATAAGATGACCTCTAAAGGTCCTTTACAACCCTAATCATTCTTTAATTCTGTGTTTATATTCTAAAGGTAAATTTAAATCTGAATCATTTTCAGGCAAATGTTTTAACATCACCAGCTATTAGTCCCTTCAAGTGTGTGAGAGAGCATGGGCCACGTTCATATGGAGTCCTACCACATGTGGAATGGACCAGCCACTCCCCGTTGTTACCACATACTCAAAATCAGACTGGTTTGAGTTGAAAGGGACTTTTAAGCTCATGTTGTTCCAACTGCCCTGCCATGATGGGCAGGGACACTTCCCACTAGACCACTGAAACACCCAGTGTGTCCAGTTCTCCATATCTGCCATCCAGAGCATGCAGAGACAGCAGAAGGAAGAGAGAATCTCCACCATTTACTACAGCTACAGCTGGTGCAACAGGCTGGTCTCAAAGACTATTTATGATATTCAGGCAACACATAAACTTTAAATAAGTGTTACTAGAATAGACACAGGCTATTCTCTACTGATTGCATCAGTGCTTAGAAACTCGACATGGTTAATTAGAACGAATTCCTAAGTCTCTCCATCTCCATGAGGGAAAACCCCCACCACAGGTGGGAGAAAACAACCTATTGGGAAGTGCCCTTGGAACATACCAGCTCCTGAATCCAACCTAACAATTGCTTGGAAAAGCATCAGTTATAATGGCCCAAAATTGCAACCAAGAGTGTGCTAGCAACTTTGCAACCTGGATCACCATGTTTGAGTGTCAGGAACAGGGAATTTCCTAATGCAAAGTATGAATGAGGAGGCAGGTGCCCTGCTTAGGGTCTGCATCTCTATTGCTTGTAGGGATGAAGGGGATGTCTCAGGAAGGTAACCTAAATCCCCCTTCCAAGTCTGATGACTCTCAATCAAATGTCTGTCTGATACTGTTTGATGTCACCATGGCCTAGTGTTGTTCAAACAGCGCATGGTACAGCTACGCTCTCCTAAGGCAGTTGCACTGTACTTCCTGTGCAGTGCCCCATTGCTGGAAGTGTTCAAGGCCAGGTTGGATAGGACTTGGAGCAACCTGGTCTAGTGGAAAGTGTCCCTGCCCATGGCAGGGGGTTGGAACTGGAGGGTCTTTAAGGACCTTTCCAACCCAAACCATTCTATGATTCTATCATCTGGAACTGGCCTGATTCTCCAGGATCTTTATGTCACTCAGAGATGTTTTGTTATACATTTAAATACTTCTTATATGCAGTGAAGAAGTGAGAGAAAAATTAGCAGCTTTAAGAGGTTTTTTTAATTTTAATTTTCTATTCTGGGTATAGTAAAAACATCTGTACTCTAAGGTACCATATTGGTTGCTCCTGTAACACTAAACCTTATGCTTGCTTGTAGAAAGATCCTGTCATTCTGAAACATCCCTCATTGTTTTTTATCATTCCAAGGCAAATTTGTGGGGAAGGTGCCCAAAAGTTACAAATTCCTTCTGAAATCTGAAACAAGCCCTGAAAATGTTACTTTCCCCTTATTTTCAGAACAGCAGGTCATAGTGGTATCTGCAGAGAATTCTGTGCATCAGATTAGCTCTCAAAGTATTCAAGGAATGTGCAATAACCCATTCTAAAAGAGGTCGGTCTCACAGCTCACTTAAACCTTTGCTCAAGCAGCAAATATGAACCATGGACCAGCTTCAATTTGGATGTAGCCAAAAGGCATAGCTTAGTTCCAGCTCTGAAATTCTTTATCTAAGGGATTTTCAATGCTCTTAATTTTGCTGAGGAAGATTTTAAGAAGTGCTCTCTTGGCATGAAATGGAGGGTTGAACTGAAATAGCAGCAAGTTAGAGGTCTCCTAATTTTCTGCATAGTTCTGGTCCTAGCCTTACAAAGAGTAATTAGAATCAACAGGGAAACTAGTGCTGAAACCTGAAATGGAACTTGAAATAAAACTCAATGAAAAAGAGTACATGAGGCATCACATGACCTTTTGCAAACCAAGTTCAACAGGAAAATTTCTCAGTGAGGTTAAAGAGAGTTTATCCATCTACAGATCTGATGAGAACATAAGGCTGTACAGAACAGGGCAGTCGCCTTACAAATGCATAGGTAGCAGATCTTATCAGATGACAGTAGCCTAGGGAGGTGGTAGCCTGATCTATATCCATTAAAGCCAAGCCTGCTCTTCACATGTATCAGTGAACACCACACTGCTCTTTCGTGAGACTTCGTCCATCCTGGTTGTTTTAATTGTATTTTCCCCTTGACTGAGGATTGCTGAAGGTGGTGACAGACGAAGGTGACCTGAACACCCTCTTTTAGCCCTGCCAGGGTGCATTGGGGTTGAAATGAGTTCCCAGCTGTCTCTGGAGATGCTTGTCAAAGTCCCGTGTAGGCACAGATTGTCTTTATCTACTGACACCAAAGGAAAGCCAAAAGGGGGAAGGCAGGACAGGACAGGGCAAGGTTTAACCACTTCTAGGCTTCCACTTTCTTTGAAGAACTTTAAAGAGAGGCTACTTTTGCTCAGCAACAGCACTGAGTGTTCAATGTATTCTGCTTTGCTGGCAGCAGCTTTGCTGGCACTGAAAGAGGCCAAGTCCCTCTTCTTGATGTACACATACAAAAGAATTAATAATGCAGAAAAAGGAGATGGGAGACTTCATGGTGGAGTCCTGCACAGGATAGATATTTCTAGATTAATCTGGAAAAGTACATCTCGATGAAAAAAAAAAATCAGATTTTTCACTGAAAAAAAGATACTTCACAAAACGTTAGACCCGAAGCATTTAATTAATTCTAAAATGAAAATTTAATTTTCTTTTTCAGTTTCTTTAATTCTTTACCATCTCATAGTTTTTTTCTTATTCTACTCAGGACAATACCAAAGACTATGAATCCTCTTATGAAGTGAAGCAAAGCATCAAAGTGCTTCACAAGGAGTATTTCAGAACGTCAGATTTCTCTTTAACGTTTCTCTAAATAAAACAGCAATGGAAGAAAGATACATTTGTGCCAAACTAAGTAGAAAATATGTCTGGGATTTTCAAATTATTTTGCCTTTCTGGAATACAGTGTCACTTGCTTTTAAGTATTCTCCAGCTCTTAAAGCAGGAAAAGAGATATTTGGTGAAATGAAATAGTGGGAAACCTAAAATCCATGATAATGGCTGGTTGAACTCAATGCCAAAGGAGGAAACTGAACTTCAGTATATAATGAGACTTAATTCAGTCATGGCTCTTTAGATGAATATTGGGAGTATTCAGCGTTGTCTTCAGCATTTAACTGCTCCCAAAAAACCATGGGCCAAAATAAGAGTTATTCCATGATTGTAGGAATCTCCTCCAACTTCCCTCTGGTTGTTTGGTTCTGGCTGTGACTGGCCCAAGACACCAGACTACATGGATTCTAGGCAAATTCTGCTTAGAAAGTATTGCTCAGATGAGGAGCAGGCTTGTGTTTTGATTCTAAAACTGTTCTCTTTTCTAATGTTAACAGAAAGAAATACATTTGGACTCAACATAAACAGGTAAATCCTCCTGGAAACACAACTGATATTAAAGACAAGCCTGATCAATGGTTCTGCTCTACAAGAGTCAAAACCTGCCTCCTAACCCATTTCCAGCAGCAAAGGAATGCTGTCCCATGCTGAAGTCCCTCATGCCATTGTAAACAGTGCAATGTGCACTTGCCTCCCACAGAAATAAACCTAAAATTCTGGGACAGAGTGATTCCTTGCTTCTGCTGACAGCCTGACATTTTACTGCAACACGTCGCCTGCACCGCAAGATACAGGAGTTGTTGGAATTTTAGAGGAAGCAACAGAGATGCTGTGAGGGCTGGAATCCCTCCGCTATGGAGACAGGCTGGAGAGCTGAGGGTTTTCACCTGGAGAAGCCTCTGAGAGTCCTTAGGGCCCCTGCCAGTCCCTAAAGAGGCTCCAAGAGAGCTGGAGAGGGACTTTAGACAAAGTGAAAGGACAAGGAGTGAAAGGACAAGGAGAATGGCTTTCCACTGACAGAGGGAAGGGTTAGATGGGATATTGGGAAGAAATTTTTGTCTGTGAGGGTGCTGAGGCCTTGGCACAGGCTGCCCAGAGAAGCTGTGGCTGCCACAGGCCTGGAAGTGTTCAAGGCCGGGTTGGATGGGGCTTGGAGCAACCTGGTCTAGTGGAAGGTGTCCCTGCCCATGGCAGGGAGATGGAACAAGATGATCTTTAAGGTCCCTTCCAATGCAAACTAGTCTGTGATTGTCTGATCCAGCCATTTAATCCCATTTTCCACCCCAGCCTCCTTTACTTAAAAGGTCAATTCCAACCAACTCCTATTTCCAATAGTCTCATCAATATATAAATTTGCCACTGCAAGTGTAAGAACACCCTTGTCACTGCCTGCTGCATCCAGTGCCCCATCTCCATCTCCTGCCCCATCCTCCAACATGGATGCTTTATCCTCTAATGCCTGTGCTATTATCCTGTACACAGTAATTTACTGTAAAACGGCAGTGAGGCTGTGAATGGTACAAAGAGGCTCCTAGTGCCCAAGATTATTTTTTCCCCAAACATTAATAATCAGCCTCTAAGACATGCACATATGCACGCACACACAAACACACATAATCATATATATATATAAACACATATACAGAGAGCAAATCAGTTTGAATAAGCCAATTGTGTACAAAGACTAAAACAATGTGAAATACATTAATGAATTAACTTGAAACTTGGATAATGGAGTGAATGTGAGCAGGGTGGGGAGGGACCACTATCTCTAAACATCCCTGGTTAAAGCCTATCAAGCACAGCACTGGCACAAAAGAGAAAAGTGCTGAGACTTCAAGAAGGTGACTTTAGCACTGACTGAAGGAGGTTATGAGCAAGACAATCAATGTGCTGGAAAGGATGAAATCAAGTCATTTGGCAGAGCAGAACCATGTTGCCATCCATGTATAAAAGCTGTTTGAGTCAGCAGCCCCCAAATCATGGATATTGCACTGCCTGAGGAACATGGAATGTGGGCTTTCAAAGAGGAAGAATTCTTGTGCAGACTGTCATGACTAAAACATCACAAAACCAGAACTGATGGGAATGGGGAACACTGCAGAAGACCCAAGAACTGGTTGAGAAATAGAGGTGTGGGTGAGTAACTCTAAGAGTAATGGCCCAGCAAGTGGGGAAAGGTGTATGTATGATGTGAAAGGGTGAGAAAAATCCTCATGCTCAGATTAAGTGGCTCATCTAGGCAGCTTTTTCACACAAAATCAACTTTGTGGACCTCAGGGTAAACACCAGCACCCCCAGGATTGTTTCCTTCTTTCCACTGCCTTCACCTTAGATCTGCTCTCCAGCCTCCCCTGCACCCAGTTCCTGTGCTCCCCAGCCCCAGGGAGAGCATAGTCTGAGCCTGATAAAGGATACCCATCAGCATCTGTAACAGCCCAGGAGCCCAAAGCCATCCCTACCTCCTGGCAGCTAAACACCTGCCAAAGGCAGCAGCATGGACTCTGGGGAGTGTAACACTGGGAGAGCCCACAGCAGAAATCCCAGAAACCAGGAAAATGTGTATCTGGGGATTTGGAGAGAGGTTAAACTAAACATTAATGAGACCTCCTGGTGTGAATCACAACCCTGTGGAAATCTGCCAGTTTATACCACTCTGAATTTCCCTGCATATTATAAGCTTATGGGTCCTTCTAAGGAAGGGACACACGTTGTCCATTCCAAAAAGGAGTTTTCATGCTGTCTCCACACAGGCTCAAGCCTGTACAGATGATGAACTCGATGTTGGTGTCACCAAGGAAGCCAGCCCATGCAGCCTGCTGGAAAAGCTCCCAGGGTGATCACTGCCTGAACTTGCTTGCAGAAATAATCCATCTGTAAATATCATGTTCAGCCCTGGAAAATGGGTCAGGATCCTGTACGTCTATGCTCCAGTGGGTTGGTCTAGGAGCAGCAACTCAGCCCCCTTGTCCTCCAAAAGAACAGATGACTGTGAAATTTGCCAAACGGTTAAACAAACAAAGCAGTTCACAGCATGGATGCTTTGACACAACAGCATCTTTATCGACAGAGTGCTGTAGGACTGGGAAAAGTGTTGCCACGGGCAGATCTGGATAGGCTGAACAGCGTGAGGAGAGCCTGTAGCAGGACTTCTGCCCCTGCCACAGGAAAGTTAATCTGTTGTTTGTTAACTGGTGCAATAACTCAGGGCATCTTGCTCTGAGTTAAGCACCACATAAGCCTTAGTGAAAGACAGTTTTGCCTTGTGAGTTATTTTGGTGCCATGGGATTGATGCTTTCAGCTGACAGTAAACATCTTGCTGTGGAAGCAGATGTGGGAAGGTAAGCTGGAATTTCTGACTGACAGGCATTTCACTTTAGAAACTATAAAAGCTACACCATATTTTCACAAAGCAGAGAACTTCTGCACATTCCTCGGAATGTGTGGAGTCTTGTCCCTGAAGTCAGGATGCTGACTTTCATGGTTACTCTCCTGGGGGTTGAGTGAAAGGATTTTGTGTACCACATCATCAGTTGGTGGTAAGTTACACTGACTGCTAATCTATACTATTTCTTTGCCAGCTATAATATAGATACATTATTATAATGCACTGTTTTATGTAATCTAGTAGTAGTTCTTTGTTTTATCCTGTGTAATAAGTAACTCTGTTTAAGGCCTTTTGTCTGTTGATCCCTTGTCTATTCAATAACTAACTAGGGAGCCCTGGTGGTGTAGTGGTTAGCATCCAGGCATAGCAATTGCTTGGGGCCCGGGTTCGAGTCCCGGCTAGGCTGCTCCCCGGGCAGGCAGTTGCTCGTTAGCCCTGCAAGGGGGCAATCTGCCTACGTCCTGAGGAGGAACTCAGCTGCCACTGTCCAGAATCGCTTTGGCCCGGCAGATTGAACCTCGGGATTAAAGGGTGGGCTCAGATCTGCGCGCCCTGTGTCTCACCTAAAAAAATCCAGTGCGCAGGCTGGAAGGTCTGAAAGGAAAAGAGACCTTCCCCGGATCTTTGTACGCGAAGGCTGGCCAGCAAAGCAATAACTAACTAATTTTATAGATCAGTCATTCTTAAGAACTTGCAAGCAGGAACGATTTAGGTGCAGGTTACCTGAGTAAAGCTGCTGCCAAAAATCTGAACCTAAGGCAGGGCTTGTCTAACACTCTCACTTGATTCATAACAGAGCCAAAGTGCTTTGTTGACAGTTTGCTGGGCCAAAGAGCATCACATATATGACTCTCTTCAAGACAACAGATACAACTGCACAGAAATACAGACAAGTGAATTAAGTAGGCTCATCTTTAGGGTCCCAGGGATAAAAACCCCTGAGAGGATACCTTCATGTTGGGAAAAGTGCAAGAAATTTCAAAGACAACATAACATTGGAAATTCTTCTCCTCTCTAAGTGCAAAGGTTTTTTAGTGCAATTCATGGTGAATGCAATTCAAATATCCAACGGGATGCAGAGAAACTGGCAGCTGCCTGCCTCTGCTCAATCCCATGCAAAAAAGGCACAATGAATCACTGAATCTTTAAGAATGGAAAAGCCTTCTAAGATCATTGAGTCCAACTAGTCCCCCAGCACTGCCAAGTCCACCACTAACCCATGTTTCCAAGTGCCATACCTGTCTGTGCCTGTTTAATCTGTCTGTTAAATCCCTCCAGGAATGGGGACTCTACCACTGCCCTGGGCAGCCTGTGCCAAGGCTGGACAACCCTTATCTGATGGCCTTGTGAGCCTTTGGTTCTAGTGGGATTCTTGGCAGAGAGATGTTTTAGCCCCTCATTTAAAGTGTCTGAAGATACAAATTGCAGATGAACTAAAAATGCATTATTTCAGTTCATCAAAAAACTTCAGCACATGCATAGTGGCCCTTAGCTGCTCCATAGATGTAAATATGAACAATAAACAACTTTCGGAATCAGAGCTTCATACTGCAAAAGCTACATATGAATCCATGATGTGACTTGTCAGAGGGGAATCTGTTGCAGCAGGATGTGCTAATGAACACATAGGAAAATCAAGATTTTTAGGCCAAATGAAGCAATTGCATTTCACAAACTCATAGTGTCATCAGTCCTTGACAGAGATCCAGCAGGATGGGGAGAGAAGCCAAAGGCATCACCTTTCAGCAAAGACAGGACAGATGGTCGGTTAAAGAATTGAAAAGCTACTGCCCAAAGAGATGAAGGACAAGTGAATCTCACTGACTGGCACTGCTGACAACAGCTCTGGTTCAAATTCGTAGAATACTAGAACGGTTGAAGGGACTTTAAAGCTTATGTCACTCTAATTACCCTGCCATGGGCAGGGACACCTTCCACTAGATCAGGTTCCCCAAGTCCCACACAGCCTGGCCTTGAACATTTTCAGGGACGGGACAGCTACAGCTTCTCTGGGAAACCTGAGCTGGGGCGGGGGGAGTTCATTAAGTCAATTTACTCCCATAGTCCTGGAGAGGGACTGCTGGGGATACCCTCCTGCACAGACTTCATGGGAAGCTCTGCTGTGAAGCTGCTTGAGCCCATTGCCAGCTCCTGTTTCCTAAATCCTGGCCCTTCTCCAATAAGTGATACTGCAGTCTATTGCATGGGAACTGCGAGGTTTGCCCTTGAGGCAAAAGATGGGTGGTGCTTGGGACCACAAGTAAGATTTTGTCTGAATTTCTTCAATTATCATCCAAATAATGGATATAGAAGGATGGGTCTCCCTGGAGAAAGGTCAGGACATCACTGTTTGACAAGAAGTAGCTTTTCTGTTGCAGCAATAAAATTCGACTTGCTGTATTTTGCTGCTCCCTGCAGAGAATCATTATTTCCCTTCTTCCTTAGTGTTGATCTTTGATTTCATTTCTAGTCTGCATAAAGTGTAATTGCTCACATGGGAGTAGAAATAGATTAACCAGGAAAGTGGGTAAAGGAAGAAGATTGTGAAAATTGAATAGCAGCGATATTGTTTTGCCACTCCATTGATGAGCTGGGCAATATTATTTGTTCCTCACTGCAGTAGCTACTATATGACTGTATCTCAATATACTATAAATGCTAATAGCGCAGGTGTCCTAAGATTTAACTGTACACATGAATAAATGAGTTAGTTACACATCTTGTAGTGATTTATGATGATAGTCTATTCCATGATCCTCTGCTTTATGCGCAAAAATGGTTGCTGTATCTTTAAGGCCTGGGATCGGGTGTGTGCGGGGCCGGAGAGGGGGAGCTTTGGGCTCTTCGGCTGGTTTTTTCAAAGCCTCACTATCCAGGCTTTCTATGGCCCTGTGCGGTTTGGTTTTGCTTGGCTAGCTTGGTTTTGTTGGCCCAAGCGAGAATCTTTTTCCTTCCCTGGCCTTGGAGAAGCTGCAGCAGCAGTCTTTCAGCTGCCTTTGCGGCGAACTGAACGGCTGCTAGTCCGAGACCAGGGAAGCGCGGCCGGCGGCGGCGGCAGACGGGTCGCGCCGTTCCAGCCCCCAAACTTTGGGAAGCTGAGACGGGGAGAGAAAGCACACCAAGAGGCTCCAGCCCAGCTGCTTCGTCTGCCGTGGTGAGAAGGTTAACGCCAGAGAGTCACCGAATTTTCATCTGCTGCTCAGACTGCTGTGTGAAACTGTTTGGTTTTTTTCCCTGAGAGAGAAGCCGGCGCCATTTTGTACTGCATGTCGTGAGCGGGTATTTTCCCTGGCACCTGGGGTTTTTGTTTCGGTGTGTGTAGGTAATGTCGGACAGNGTCTGCCGTGGTGAGAAGGTTAACGCCAGAGAGTCACCGAATTTTCATCTGCTGCTCAGACTGCTGTGTGAAACTGTTTGGTTTTTTTCCCTGAGAGAGNCCCCCGTCTTGTGGGCATTCTGTTTGTTAATAAACTGTCAGGTTTGAGGGGTTTTTTTCACTTTCATCCATTAATACTAATTTCCTATTGGTGGAAAGGGACTGTTGGAACTCTTTTACAGGAGACGACGACTCATTTGCGACTCATTAAATTTGTCGCAAAACTGAGATATCACAATCTGAGTTTCACTTAATATATGAAATAAATTCCAGTGTGGGCTTTCATAGAAGAACTAGTCACGTGGTTTCAGCAGGTTGAAAACAGGTTGCCAAGGTGGCAGCAAGGCAAATGCGAGGAAAAAGGAGGTAATGGATAAGGATCCCCATGAACATTCATGGAGGAGACATTCAGGAACAAGAACCTTGACCACTAAATAAAGAAATAGTAAACCAAGTCCCATGGCAAAGTTAGTACCCAGAATATCATAAAATTGCAGAATGGTTTGGGTTGGAAGGGACATTAAAGATCATCTTGTTCCAGCCCCCTGCCATGGGCAGGGACACCTTCCACTAGACCAGGTTGCTCCAAGCACCATTCCACGTGGCCTTGGAACACTTCCAGGCATGGGGCAGCCACAGCTTCTCTGGGCAACCTGTGCCAAGGCCTCACCATCCTCACAGGGAGGAATTTCTTCCCAGTATCCCACCTAACCCTGGCTTCTGTCAGTGTAAAGCCAATCCCCCTCGTCCTGCCACTCCTTGTCCAAAGTCCCTCTCTGTCTCTCTTGAAGCTCGTTTAAATACTAGAAGAGGCTCTAAGGTGTTCCCAGAGCCTTGACCCTGTGGTAATTAAGTTTTTCCTTGCACTGGGCTGGAGCAATGGCACACTGTGAAAGTCCAATGCAAAGAGAGTTTTGAATACCACCTACTTCTTCTGTCCATACTGCTCATGACATGTAGATTTATCATCCAACTCTGCAGTGGCCTGGCATCCCTGCCTCCACCTTCTGTGACCCTGCAGAGCTGAAGGAGATACTGATGTGAGGTCACAGTTCTGATTGATGTCACGCCAGTAGATGCCTACAGGATGGACAAGCCTGCAGCTCAGCTCAGAGGCCAAGCAACCAGGATAACCTCTTGTTTTCTGTTTGATCACTGAACTTGTGGTTGTTGCAACAACCAGGTACCACCTAAGTGATCTTACACTTTAACATCTCAGACCTTCCAAGCAAAAAGTACCTCCTGTGAAAGCAAAGCACACACACATGTGTAAGGTCCAAAGATACCCAATTTTATCCCATTTTAGTGTATAAAATAAAATACAGACATATAATTCAAACTTCTTGTGTGTATATATATATATATATATATCCTTTTCCATAATATCTTATTCTTGAAATGGAAAGAGAATTCAAATCCATGATGCTTTATCCATCCTCAAAGCACGTCTTCTAGTGTTGCTCCCACTGTGCAGAGGTTTAAAATCATAGAATCATGAAATAGTTTGGGTTGGAAGGGAAAGATCATATAGTCCTCCTTCCCTGAAATGAGCAGGGATATTTTCATCTAGATCAGCTTGCCCAGATCAGGTCATGGTTTATGGCGATAAATACAAATAAAATAATTTTTTTAAAAAGCATAATACTAATAAAATACATAAATTTATATATATACTATATAAATGTTTACATATACTGTATAAAATGCATAGTAATAAAAATGTTGCAGATATTTTTTGCAAGAACTACTCTGGCAGAAAACCCTTGAATCCCATCCACTGGGGCATCAAGTCCAATATGATGAATAATCTATAGCAAACATTTTTGCAGCTTGATGAGCTGCCATTTCCCCATTTCCACCCATGTCCCAAGTGTGTAACACAAGTCAGAGATAGTGAAGCATGCTGCACACAACACAGGCAGTGTGACAGCAACGTAGCCTTGAATAATGCAATACAGATGTGGATGAATGCAGCTTAACCTACATTCGGTCTGATTGCCTGCCTCTGCCATGCTTGTGTGCATGTGTGTATTTGAGCTTGTCCTATTTCTTTACAAAATTTTATATACATAATGAATCTAAAGTGTTTTTTAACATTCAAAAGTGACAAACCAGTCACTGGCTTTGACTGAATTCTGCTTGTCAGTTTATGCTTTCCTGCGCAGTGCCCCCATTGAATGTTTCTGTAGTTGAAATTAAGAGGCTGTAATTCTTTTTAACTGGAAAAACCATAACAGATCTGGGTGTGAACTAAGTAGATGAAAGAAGAGAGCTGAGTCTTGAGCAAAGACCTTAAGATAAAGGATTACTAACCTAAGAGAAAGGCTGAGTTGGATTTCCCCTCCCATCTTTACCTTTAAATACTGTGTTACTGCAAAGACTGCAGAATCCAGTGATAAAATTGGTTTGTGCTGTAGACATTAAGGTGCGGTATTTGCATAACATACATGGAATTACTGGAGAGGAGATGTGGATTATTCCATTGAAATTGCCCTGGGTGCTGTGAGGAAGGTTGTTCTAAAAAGCACTATGAAAGTCTAGGACAAGGCAGAAGGGGTTTAAACTGAAAGAAGGGTAATTTAGATTAGATATTAGGAAGAAATTCCTCTCTGTGAGGGTGGTAAGGCCCTGGCACAGGTTGCCCAGAGTAGCGGTCTCTGCCCCATCCCTGAAGTGTCCAAGGCCAAGCTGGATGCAGTTTGGATGCAGACCTTCCACCTGGTCTAGTGGAAGGTATCCCTGTCCATGGCGGGGCATGGAACTGGGTGGTCTTTTAAGGTCCCTTCCAATGCAAACCCTTCTGTGACTCCATGACTAAAGTGAGATGAGCAGAGAGTTTTAGGAAACTGTGTGGGAGAACTGGGAGGTGAGAAAACTTCTTTTGGAAGAGACAAAGCTTAAGATGCCCGTGCATCTTTTTAGGAAACTATACAACACACCAGCACAAGTCACTGGGACTGTGTTGGTGTAATGGGGAGCAGAATAAGGGCCATTAAAGTTTATCACTTTTAACAGTGTAAAATACTCAATTGACTTAATTTCCATTTAACATATCTTTCTTTAGAAGCAATCCCTGCCAGAGGGAGGCACTAAAGTTAGATGAATTGCAGGAAATGAAAAAATGCTCTGCATTTTTCCATCCCAAGCTTGGGAAACTGCTGGGATCACTTAAGCATCAATCATGTTATGGGGAGGACTCACTGACTCCAGCTCTTTAACAACTGGGTTAGTCCCATGGTACCAAATCCGTAAATACTGGGACCACCAAAGCTGTCTTGGGGGACTATGGGGAAGAGACAGCAGAAGGCACTGGAACAGATGGCTCTATTGTGAAATCTCCTCCTAATTACATAAAAACAAGGACTGCTATGAGTGAACAAAGCAACTAGTGGTCTCTACAGGTACCATGCTGTCCACACCAAAGCCGTCACAGTGAAATAAAAAGGGGTAAAGATGACTGTAGGAAAGCTTCATATGGAAAACAGTGAGAAAGCATGTTGTGGAAGAAGGTTGTTTTATAATTAATTGGTTATTTTCAAGGGCTCCTTCAGTGTTTGCAAGGAGTGTGAGGCTCTCCAAACAAAGCTCAGACCAAATGGGTTGTCTTTATATCAAAGGTGCTCATGTTCAGAGGGCTCCACTGTGCTCCAACAAAAGCATCATGCTGTGCACACAAAAAATATCAGGGAGACGCACCATTCACACACGCATGAGAAAGAAAATCCCAGGCTATGTGCACAGCTGTCTGTCCCAGCAAAGGGGCTCTAGAAATGTTGTGTGCAGCAAACAAAGCCTGGAGAGCTGCACAGGCTGCGACAAAACCCCAGAAACACTCAAGAGACCAGAGCCTATTCACATTTCGAGGAGCATCTTGAATTTCCATGATTTGCGAAGTCCTGGGGTTTTTTGGCACTTCCAGGCCCAGCCTGAAACATCTGAAGGAGGTTGCAAATGGGCTACTTGCTTTGCGACAGCGCTGCACTGGTGCTCATGTGGCCAGAGACATTTGGTCCTATAGAGGATGGTGCCATCGTAATGTGGCTCTAAATAGCCTTAAAAATATATTTGGGTCATGGAAACCCACTTCCCAAGAAAGGTATCATTAACATAGAACTGAATAAAAATATTCCTCCACTGCACTGCATTCATCACCTATGCCAGACCTATATGCCAAACTCAGCTGCCAGCACACAGACGTGCGCCCAGCAATTCCTTTCCTTAAGAAAAAAAGCTCCCAGGCAGTAAATTTAGTAACTAAAAAAATTAAAAGCACCAACTTTATAAGTCTTTGTGAAGAACTAGAAGGAGGATTTGTTGTTACAATGCACTTTTGTGCACACAGCAAATGTTTACGGCCTCTCCAAGCTGTTTGTATCCTGCTGGGTTTAATAACTTGTCTCATTTTTCTGAGCTTAATAGAAAAATAAAACATGCTAGGGACAAATTAAATAGGTATTTAATTGAGAGAAGAGATGATGGAAAAAGGCAGAGTTCTTGTCTCCCAGGCAGAGCATGCAAGCTTTAAACACACTCTTAGACTGATATTTATTGCAACTGACAGAGCAGAAAGACTCAGAAAAAGCACTCCTTCCCCTCCCATAAATAATTCACCTCCCACAGCAGTTCATAAAATGTTTATATTAAGTAATAATTCAATTTTGCATTGCAAAAAAAAAACCCCAAATGAACATGCTAGACAAGAGAAAGATCAACTCAAAGGAGGATGGGGGAAATGATTGCTTGGAACCTGTAACGTTGGATTTCCTCTGCTAAAGCAGTTAAATGGGGTCATTCTTGGCTGTACTCTGCTGTGTTGGGTTAAATCCTGATCCTGCCCTGAATAGGGTGTTTTCCATTGATCTCTGCAACAGCTACATGAAGCCTGCTCTTGAGTCATAGAATCATAGAATCATTTATATAGGAAAAGACCTCTATGATCTTTAAGTCCAACCATTAACCCGGCACTGCCAAGCCCACCACGAACCCATGACCCCAAGAGCCACATCCACACACTTTTTGAACACCATGAGGTGTTTTCCAGCCAGGCAGGGTGGGTTCAGTGGCCCCATATAAAGCCCTGCTGTCAAGCAATGATGGTTTTGATTTCAGGTTACCATGAATGTGAGAAGGCTGTGAGCCCACTAACAGGTTATTTGGTTTTGGTTGCAAAGACACACAAGGTCCAACATGAGGTAAGACTCCCAACAGTTGGACTCCAACCTAGATAGAGGACCAAGAAGATGGCAGGGAGGAGAGAGGGCAATGGGACAATGATTGATGATCAGCAGAAGCTATCAGAATAATAGAAATCAAATATCACCAAGGATACACCCAGGCAGCTTTTATTAAAACTTTAATTGCTTGATCTAACCTGTGCCCTGGGGAGCATAAAGAAAAGCTAGCAGCACCAAGGTCACTGCAGACAAAAAAATCAATGCGGAGAATGAATGATAATGACTTTTGTTCTTCTAGATTCACAGAGAGGGATTGTGGAGATATCCTCCTGGCGTCTCCAGAGATGCACAATATCCCTCTGACTTTCTCCAGCAATGCACTTAATACATTTTTAACTTTTCACATCCAAGTTTTGCTCCCCTTAGCTGTGACAACAGCAGGTTTGAGCACCCTAACCCACTGTTACATTTCATAGATGCAAAGATAATAATCCATTTCTCTCTTCCAAAATCATTCCATACTTTCCAGCTTCCTGCAACACCCACGTCTGCTGCACTCCTGGCCTCTCTAATGGGTGTCCTCAGAACCTTCTCTGGTCCATGACTGCTGAAGTACAAAACCAAAACCTGAACGAAAAAAATCTGCCTGAGTCTTGACTAATGTGGAAAGATGTCACATCCTCTCCATATATCTCAGAACATTATTTGCCCCAAAGTATTTATTTCTGGAGTGCTTTTGTTTTAAAATGAAGTAACCTAACTGACATATGATTTGTGATTCCCTGCAGAATTGTTCCTACACCAGCTGTTCCCATCTGCACTGGCGCCACTGCTGATCCCTACCTCTCTGTCATTCTCTGCCCTCACCTCTCCTAAACTGCCACTTCTTTGTTTCAAGCTATTTCTTCAATATGTCAAGATCTCTTTGAATTCCAATTCATGCAAAATTTAGCCAAACATAAGTGAAGGACTCAGCACGAGATTACATGAATGAAATATAGCTCTGGACAAGCCCTCAGGTGGGAGAGTCCTAATGCCACATTCTGCCCTTACAAATCTCTTACCTGTAATAAGGTATCAGTTAGAATTACAGGAGGAACATAGTGCTGCAAATTTAAATTGCCTGTGGGATATTTAAGGCATCCTACACCTAAAGAGGCTCCAAGAGAGCTGGAGAGAGAGACTTGGACAAGCGTCTGGAGGAAAGGACAAGGGAGAATGGCTTCCCACTGCCAGAGGGCAGGGTTAGATGAGATACTGGGAAGAAATCTTTCCTTGTATGGTCCTGGCACAGGTTGCCCAGAGCAGCTGTGGCTGGCCCATCCCTGGAAGTCTTCAGTGTCAGAGTCCTATTGATGGGCTATTCAGGATGAATCTGAGATAAATTGCCCCTAAGTGATATGAAAGACCTGCCCAAAACCGAGTTTGTAGTGATCAGCTAAGAAAAACCCAAGGAATGACATGAGAACTCAAAAGCTGGTGTCCCTCAGGCTGTCTACCAGTGATCCTTGTGAGATCACCTGAACATGGAGATCTCTCTACCTGCAGGGTGGGTGTAAATGAGTGAAATCAAAGGAAAAAAGAGGAAAAATCTAGTTTTTTATGTATTTTGTAAATAAATCTCTTCTTCAACGAGATCTTACACTGAACAGTATACAGTATTTTCCTATAATATTGCATAAGTAAAATATCATTGATCATTTGTTCCTGTGGAAGCCTAAACACATCTCCAGCACCTGTGCAGCTTCCCAAGGGATGTCTCCACACAGCAAAGAGGCATAGAGTGTGCACAGCAATTTGGGTCATGGTAGTTCCCCTCATTTCTCCTTCTGCATAGCACATCCATGCAGTTTCTATATCAAGGGCATAGCCCTGAACCTGGACACTGCCAGACTCTGGTCTAGCTCCCAGCAATACTCCTATGGGCTGGAATGTAGTATCTGCTGAAATCCAGACTGGGGACCAGGTTAAATCGGAATTGTTTGCAAGTGTTTTGAGACCTTAAAACAAAGTACAGCCTCTATTTCAGTGCTTACACCTCCCCTCATTAGAGCAACACAGGTATCAAAGTGAGGTACAGCAGTGTACCATCTTCAGACATCTTCACTCTTCCCAGGCTGTAATTGCAAGACCAGCCTCTGTTTCCTCCTGTTTTGCGTTATGTGTAAGTCTGACATGAAAAGACCAATTTTACACAGTCATCCAATTTGACTTCCCACCCAATTTCCCTATCAAACATCAATGTGATATAGTCCAAAGCCTGGTTACTAGATCCCAGGACTAACTCCTTGGTGCACCCCTACTGCCCAAGAGGGTGTGAAAAAGACATATGTATGTCACCACTGATGTACTACTAGACATTAAGATCCACTGGAAGACCAAAGATTGAGATAGGAAGGGTGGGACAGACACACCTGTCTGCAAGTCACAACCACAATGTGTTGAGTTTAAAGAAACATCTTTCAGTTGGTCACTGCCAGCTTTGGACATCAGACAACCCTGCCAAGATACTTGTTCTAGAGGAAGCTGAGGGCTTCCCCCAACCACTTAACTCCAAGAGCTGAGCTTTGCAAACACTTACCAAAAGTACTGCCAAGACTTCAATGACTAGAGGTACCAGGAGAAACACAACCAGAAAACCATTCTCTAAGGCAACAAATGTGCCTGTGTTTGCTGAGGGTTTCCAATTCTCAGAGCAGCCAGGGAGACAAATTGAAACTGGTCATAAAAGAGAAATCTCTCTTGGGAGAATGACCTCCACATACAAGGATCAGCATGCCATGTTAGCATGCAGTCCTAGAGCAAGCAAGAAGGGGAATCTTGGGAAATGGGGCTGGGGACAATCTCAAGAACACATTCAGGTCATCCTATGTTCTGGGGTCAGGATCAAGCAATGAGCCTTTATATCTGCTCTGAAGGTTGGCTGGCTTTCTGGAGATGCTACAGTCAATGGCTGAAACAACCTGTGTCATCCCAGAGTTTGTACCAGCCAAATGCTGCAGACCCTCTCAGCCTTGTGGGTTACACAGAGCCAAGGGAGAATTTCTATGAGACACCAGGAAATCACCTCTCTCCTTAAAGCAAGTTAGGCTTGCTTTAATGGCTGCCCAATCCCTGGAAGTGTTCAAGGGCAAGTTGGATGGGGCTTGGAGCAACCTGCTCTAGTGGAAGGTGTCCCAGGTGAATGAGCTTAAAAGTCCCTTTCTACTCAAACCATTCTGTGATTCTGTGATCCTGCTCTGAGCTTTGTTCCAGCCCTGCTATGTTGTCAGAAGCTTTTACCTACTACAGGAGGCTTAATCACTGCAACTTTCAATGCCACCTTCACTGCTCTCTGCTTGATGATACTCCCAAAACCCATCCCAGTTCCCCAAAGGCAACACATGTTTTTCCTTGTGTTCTTCCTCCACTGAGCTGCTTGCCAACACGTCCCTCTCTGGGAGTCCTCTGTGAGTTGCCATAGCTACTGACTGACACTGTGACAAGCTCTGCTGCTTGGCTGAGACTGGTGCCTTTGTCTCCTGGATGCACAGGGTACCTGGCTGGGGGCTATCACCCAGCCATGGCAAATCCAACCCAGGGCTTTCATACCTTCATAGGAACTTGCATGGGCAACATGCATCTCACCCTTCTTCCCTCATTTCAGATCTTCTGCACATCCATTTATATCCAAATCACAAGAGCACAAAACATGTTCAAAGTCCTGATCTGCAACCCAGCATGCTGGTGTCCACAAATGCAGCACACTGGAATAATCAGACCTTGTTAGCTAATTCCTTCCCTAGTTTAGGAACTTCGCTGATAGTCTGCTTTGATGCACTGGTGGAAAAGTGTGGCTCAGGCTGCAGAAGAGTTTGCCAGGTACAGATGGTCCTTTTAACTTCCTGCTGAGGCTCACGGTAATGGAACTACACAGTCAAAATGGATGCAAGAAGGGAGAGGAGCCACCCGTGCAGTGAAATGGCATCCTGAGGGCATCTGCAGATTTTCCTCTAAAGTCTTGTCCAATAAACAAACTAACAGCCTGATTGCTGCCTAAACCTGGGAATGGGACCAGTCGCGGTTCACATCCCTGCATTTCCAGCCCATCAGCACGTGATGCTGATTCTTTTCAGGCAAAGCTCCCTGCACGAGAGCAGATATGCAGTCTCCTTCAAGGTGAAAGGCAAAGTGAAATTTGGGAGGAAGCCTGAAGCTCAGCTATCAGGTCTGAAGAATTTCCTTCTCCTGCATCTGGATAACCTATCTTTTTCCCATTCATCCAGCACAAAGACACTGTTAGCTCTCACAGGATGTTTATCTGCCCAACCTTGCAGATGTTGTCTTAGAAAACAGAGATTTCTCACTGGAATACTTTGCAAGGTTGCTGGTGCTTGACTAATGGTGCTTGGCTGCTGCTTTTCTTTTCTTGTATTTTAAAAATGTTAAAGATATGTAATGCTGTTCAGGTGCTTTGCTGCTCAGAAAGGGGAAAAAAACAGAAGGAGGTGGTCTTAAAAAACTAGTGGCCTTCTGTAGTGAAGCTATATACTAATTAATCAAATTATTTAATCCCAGAATATCTTGGAATGGGAGGGGCCTTAAAAATCATCTCATTCTGACCACCTGCCATGGGCAGGGACACCTTCCACTAGACCAGATTGCTCCAAGCCCCATCCAACCTGGCCTTGAACACTTCCAGTGAGGGGGCAGCTACAGCATCTCTGGGCAACCTGTGCCAGGGCCTCACCATCCTCACAGGGAGGAATTTCTTCCTAATATCTGTTGGAGTCTAGGAAAAGCCTGGGAACTTTTCCTGCTCCTTTGGGTGTTTGTTTTACCCTTAGAGCTCCTCAAAAAAGGCTTGGCCTGCGAACCAAGCTCGTGGGAGCATTTGCCCCCACTTCTGGATGAGCTGAGAACACCAAAGAAATGAGGAGATGGTTGTTTAGTGCACCACAGAATGTGTAGTTGTAGTTTTTAGGTTTTGCTATATATATTATATAGAGCCAACATGGAGATTCTAGGGTGTCGGCTCCTTCATCTTCTTCTCTCTTCTCCTTCTCTTCCTTTTCTCTCTGACATGAGTTCCTGTGACTTGTTAATTGGTAGATAGAATTTAGTGTAGAGGAGACATGTCAATAAGGTTGATATTTACTGGTTTTGGGAACAAAATAAGATACGTAAAACTTTCTAACTGGTTGATAATAGATAGAAAAGCTACCTGCTTTGGGTAGCCATTGCCATTCTGCCCTCGTATTCCTGGAGGTCACAGCACAGTCTGTGCCTCTGAAACTTTGATAAGAACAAAAAATGAACAAGCTTTGAAACAGCAGAAAGAAGCCTCATTTCATCTTTTCGGGACATGGGACACTGAAACAAGGAACACAACCAGGCCAGATGTCAGGGTCCAAAGAAGAACCTCCCCCCTGACAATATCTTACCTAAATTTCCTCTACTTCAGTTTGAACTCATTCCACCTTGTCTTGTCACTACAGTTCCTGATGAATAGTGCCCCTCTGGCTTCTTGTGGACCCCTTCAGACACTGCAAGGTGCTGTGAGGTCTCCACACAACATTCTTGTCTCCAGGCTGAATCACAGCTCCACCAAAAAACAAAACAAACATAACCCACCCACACAAAAACCCAAACAAAAACCATCAAACAACTAAAAAATAGTTAAAAATTAAAATTTAAAAAATTTTAAAATTAAATTAGATTTTAAAATTAATTCTTTAAAATGTAAAGTTTTTTTTAATTAACATTTTAAAAACATTTATAATTTTTTAAAAAGAATAACAGACTCCCTGTCTTCTCAGCACCAAGACCTCCTGTTTTGTAGTCTTAACAGCACAGCTTGCAGCCAACTCACTGAAGCAGCAGCAGTCTCTCCCATATGCATACGGTGTGTGCAAAGTGCTGTGGAGTCCCCACAGCTAGAGGCACTTTTTGATCAAAAATAAATTAATAATTGAAAGAAAAGTTAGCCATATAATGATCTATTAATCAAAATCAAGCAATTATTAATAGAAAGCAAAATATGTTTTCAATAGAACATGTGCAGTGCTGGATTTGAGGAGGAGAAATGAGTTGGTGGTTAAAAGAGTAACTTGGTGAACAGCCCAGTTTTTGTGTATAGTGTTTTAATAATATATAAAAATAGATACACATAGATATAAACATATGATATAAAATTTTAGTATATAAAATATCTTAACCTAAAAAGAAACAATATATAATTTTAAATATATATATATCCATCCAATGTCCTTTATATATACAAAGAACATTGGAAAGATATGCAGAATACTGAGTTATACATCACGAGAAGTAAAACTTCCATCCTATCAAACTTCCCTAAAATGGCCCTTTCCCTCCTGCCTAGTGCTGACCATGGTAACAGAAGAGCATCCATGCTCTTGCCCCAATGGGGCAAGACTTAGCTGAAGACACCATATGAATATATCTATATCTTTATATATACATACATTCAGATCAGAGCAAAGAACAGTGAGATTGATGCAAGATTGAGTTCAGAAGTACTTAGAAAGCTTTTTTAGCTGGTAGGAGACAAGAGAAGGAAAGGTCATGCTCTAAATGCGAGACATTTATAACAGCTCCTAATGATTTATTTGAAAAAGAAAGGATGGGTAATCTAAATTAGTTGTAGTTGAGCTCTCTCCTCTTTATTTACTCTTTATGTTACAGCAGTGACTTGAAGCCACCAAGTAAAAGTGGCATCTGCCCTACAGCATCAGCTCCTGCATCCCAAAGAAGCTGGTGGTCTCACACTAGACACAGAAGCATGTGGAAGGGGAGGAAAAGAGATGTTTGGCATGTCCTTTGACATGATAACTGACTTAACAGACAAAAGAAATGTGAAAATCTATTTGGTTTCAGCAAAGCATTTATCCAGGGCCGTGTGGGAAATTCTTAATTAAGCCAGTGAACATGAACATCAGCAGAACAGGAAACCAGGCAAGGCAAATGACAATGATGAGTGTTGGAAGGCTGAGCTGCAGCCTGGAAGGAGGTTAGCAGTGTTTAATATTTTTAAGGTTGACTTTGGCACAAAAAAAGTAGGGCAACACTGGTGGGACCTATACGCAGCACTAATGTGTAGGAGGATCCGGAAATCACTGAGGAAGGAGGGGATTGACCTTGACTGCCATGTTCAAAATGGAATGAAAATTAGTAGTTACTTCTAGGCTTGGTACTAATCACAAGGATTTTTTGCTATGCGGTGTGACTGCCTAAGAAGGAGAACAGTATGGACATCCTTGTTATCAAAGAGTAAATGAGGGATTCATAATGAATCCACAATGCCCACAAACATGACTCAAGAGTCTTCAGCAGAAATGGGGACGTCATTTCCAAAGGGCAATAGTCTGCACCTCTGTTTAAGAAACAGATATTTAATCTAGGAAGAGCTAAAAAGAAAAGGTTGATATCAGGAAGTAAAAATTTTTGCTCCCTAGCTACAGAGCCAAATGATGCGGATGCTGTACTTGGAGACACTGAGCAGAGACATTTGGACAGGAGAAAGTCATGAAGTATGCCAATAAAACAGAAAAAAAAAAAAAAAGAGAAAAATAAACCAAATAAACAGCAAAATACAACCTCTCCATTGACCCAGACTGGAAATGAGTTGCCAGTCATCAGAGACTGAGGTCTTGGCACAGCCTCCCTGCTGGCATAATGCAACCAAAAATTCTGCATTTCTGAAATAGAGCCTTGGGTGTTACTCATAGAAACTAAATAACAAACCAGATAATTGCACTTCAAGGTTCACAGGGTCCCATCCAGCTCCATGTGCCTAAAGATCTCTCTGAGGTGACCCAGCTGAGCAGGAGCAGATGAATAGTTGTTCAAGCATATTGACTCCATCACCTGAATGACACCACCACCTCTTCTTCCTCCTCCACCCCATCCTAAGACATGCACAGACCGGTTCCAGCTTGCACACAGTCAAAATTCAGCAAAATTCAGTCTTGCCTACACTGCTGAGAAGCTCTCTGTTGGCTTCTGAGGCTGGATGGTGTCCACCTTAAACTGATTGCAGGGAATATGTTACCACATACACCAGGTTGGACCTATCTACCCCACCAGTCTTTCTCCAGGCAAACATCCAAGAGGAGATCAAGAGCATGGCAGAATAGCTCTCTGCCTGGATGTTGTGGTTTAACACTGGCCAAATGCCAGGCACCCACAATAGCTGCTCACTTGCCTTCCCCTGCTACAACTGGGCAGAGGAGAGAAAAAAAAATGAAACAAAGAGTTCATGAGTTGAGGTAAAGACTGGGAGAAAACACTCCAAGGGCAAAACAGGCTCAACTTAGAATTAAAAAGTGAATTTATTATTGACAAAGTCATAGGAAGATAATGAAAAGTAAAATAAGCCCTTAAAAACACCTTTTTCCCCCAACCCCTCCCTCCTTCCCACCGACAGCACAGGGAGACAGGGCATGGAGGTTTTGGTCAGTTCACCCGAGATCTTCTTCCACTGCTCAGGGAGAGAAGTACTTCCCCTGCTACGCCATGGGCTCCCATCCCACAGGAGACAGTTTTCCGTGAAATTTTTCCTGCATGGTTCCAATCTCACGAGCAGCAGTCCTCCCAAAACTGCTGCAACATGAGTCCCTCCCAGGTGCAGACAGTCCTCCCAAAACTGCGGTGTGGGTCGCTCTTCCACGGGGTGCAGTCCTCCAAGGACAGGCTGCTCCAGCTTGGAAGCAAATGCCCCCTCTTTCCACCAAGTCTCTCACTGGATCACAACCTCCTCCAGGCATCCACTTGCTCCGGCACAGGCACATCCCCCACGGACTGTAGGTGGATCTCTGCATCCCCATGGGCTGTAGGGGGACAACCTGCTACACCATGGTCATTACCACGGCCTACAGAGGAATCTTGTCTCTGGCACCTGGAGCACCTCCTCCCCCTCCTTCTGCACTGACCTTGGTGTCTCCATGTTGTTTCCCTCACATGTTCTCACTTCCTCCTCTTCTCTGGCTAGAAAAAAACTGTGTCCCACTTTGTATTGATTTTCTTCTTAAATATGTTATCACAGAGGCATTACCACCATCTCTAATTGTACCAGCCTTGGCCAGCAGCATGTCCATCTTCAGAGCCATCAGGGATTGGCTCTGCTGGACACGGTGGAAGCTTCTAGCAGCTTCTCACAGAAGCCTCCCCCCCGCTACGAAAACTAGGCCATGCAAAACCAACACAGCCAGCATCATCCATCTCCATGCTGTTTGTGTCTTAGTGAACACTAGGGCCATTAGTCATATGAGCCAGACTCATACAACCAGTCCTTGTATCAGCGGACATTGTGTCTTCTCCTGCTATTAAAGGTGTGTATCAAGTGACCCCTGAGAAAGAACCCAGTCTTAGCCAAAGCTGCCAAACACCTCTCTGAACAGCCTTTTCTGGATGGAAGAAAACATTCTGCCCCTTCCATTCCACCTGAGAAGAAAATCGGATCCATCTGCCTACATGGTTACTTTAATAAACACTCTCATAGCTGAAACAACAAGGATTTGGAGAATGGTATCTCCCCAGGAATGTTCTCTGGCAGTGGAGTCTGGGATAGCCCTCACTCATGCTATTAAACATCTTTAACCTCTAAAACTAAAGTGGTTGCATCCAGACTTCTTGTAGGGAAAAGTTCTTAGCTTGGGAGTGGGTGCTGCCAAACTCATTGTGAGAAGAAGGCTAGGGACAGTTCCAAGAACTGGAGTGTACATGGTGTTTCCACACCCAGGAACATGTCATGGGACTCTTTATTAGTACAGACATAGCCTATGGATCTGATCAGAAATTTCAGAAGGCGATGGAAAATTTCCCATCTTACAGCATAAGCAGTGTTATTAGCATTCTCACCAAGATAGAAGATGTCCTCCATTGGAGATTTTCAAGAATAGGTTAGATAAAATCACAGAAACACAGAATGGCTTGCATTGGAAGGGACCTTAAAACTAATTTTTCCCACTCTCCTGCCATTGGCAGGGGCACCTTCCACTAGACCAGGTTGCTCCAAGCCCCATCCAACTTGGCTTCCATCCCAACACTTCCAGGGATGAGGAAATCACAGCTTTTCTGGGCAACCTGTGCCAGGGTCTCATGACCCTTACAGCCAAGGATTTCTGTCTGATATCCCATCTAACCCTGCCTTCTAGCATTGGGAAGCCATTCCTCCTTGTTCTGCTCCTCCAGGCCCTTGCTCAAAGTCCCTCTCTGGTTCTCAGAGCCCCTTTAGGCACTGGCCTAAATGTCTCTCCAGAGGCTTCTCTTGTCCAGTCTGAACACCCCCAGCTCTCCCAGCCTGTCTCCAGAACAAGGAGGAACATGAATTTCCTGCCCTTGTGTATCTTGGTCCAGCCTTCCTGCATGGACATCCCCCCCTAAATTATCTCCACTGTACCTCTGAAAACCACACAGCAAGTCTCCAGTGCTGACTCATTCATCTCTATAGCTACTACAAATTATCATTTGCTCCACATCTTTACTACCTCCGGGGTTTGAGATGAATGACAGAACATTAGCAACAGGCAATTCATTAATACAACAGGCAGTCCAAAATTTTACATTGAAGCCTTTATTTTTTTGTTTCCTCTGCTAGGAAAGGAAGTTGGTGGGAGGGAAAAAATAATTGGTTTGGTTAAAAAAAAAATCTGGTTTCGCAATCTTACTTCTCAGGGGGAAATGCATTTTCTTAGTACTCGTTTTGACACCTTACAAAGGGGTTGAATGGTTCCTTTCCCTTTTGTATATTTTTTCTTCAGGGAATAAAGGTAACAAGAGAAGGCAGAATGCAAGACAAAGAAGAAGGGGGGAAAACCACCCAAGAAACAACTAATTCTGGCATTTTTCCATAATTTCCAACTAAAAATTGAAAGCATTTATTAATTCCTTCTTTTATTTTTGCCAAATGTGCTTCTAATTGTTTCACATCCACCAGCAAATGCCCCTGTCCGCACATTTTGTCGCCTGCTCTCCCTAGTCCCAAACCTGCAGGGTCAAGTCCAGCCCGCTCCATCCTTTGGTGCAGCAGGGAGAAGTGCTCTGCCCATCCTGTCCAGAAGTTCAGGGGCAGAAATCCCCTTCCCCAATACAAATAAAGCCCTCAGTGATGCCACCACATCATGGCTTGAACAAGAAACGGCTCCATCCACCACCAGCAGCTTTCAAAGGGACTGATCACTGACCTGACTGAAGGATTCCCTGGTCCTTGGTCCCTCAGGATCCAGAGGCCACCCTGAGAAGCAGGACCACAGAGAAGAGGGGGGGGGTGAAGGAGGTATAACCTGCCTTCGTTACCTGTAAACTTGGGCAGCTCATGTGCTGGGGAGGGAAAATGAGACAAGAAACCCCTCAGTGCTGTGTCACACCAAGGCACACTCAGTGATAGGAGTGGGAATAAGTACATAAATAAATCCCATGTATAAGTGAGAAGTTAATAAATTATTGTTAATAAATATATAAATATAAATATATAAATAATGTAAATACTATTAATAAGATAAATACACACTAGAAATATTGGAAATAAATCCTATTTATTCTGTAGGATTCCTGGGCACAGGCAGACTCTGGCAGACATCCACAGTCCTGCCACTCTGGCCTCACCGAAGGCTTCTGGCTCAAATGCTAATACAAACAAATCATTCATCCCTCTGGCTGGGAGGAACCTCCATCTTCCATGGACATCACCATCCAGCACAACCTCTGCTCTGTACCTCTGGGCAGACCTGGGAGGAGGTCACAGGCACATGGTCTCTGTGATATTCATCTGTCTTAGTATACAGGGGTTAAAAAAGGGAATTCTTCCCTTTAGCATGGACTTCCCCCATGACCTTGGGTGAGTTGCTTACTCTGTCCTACACTCTCAGGTATTCCTCACATGGAAATAATACCCAGTGGGACATAGCAAGCTTAAAAGCTATTGCTGGTCTGCTCTTTTGTTTCACCAAGGAATTGTTTCCCAGCCTTGGAGACACTGATTTGCAGCAATGGCAGAGGACTGTAAGGAAATTCCCCCCCCCCCAGTCTCTGCTGATAGGGAGCCTTCATCCATGCACAAGGAAGAAAAGCCCCATGTGAGTCCTTGCTTCTCTCTAGCAAGAGGTCATTAGGAGGTAATTTTTGGCTACTGGTTGGCCAACAAGGTTGTCCCAATAGGCTGTGGAGTCTCCATCCTTGGAGATGTTTAATACCCACCCAGTATGTCAGCAGCCAAGTTCTTGGCAGTAATAAGGATTTGCAGAATTTGGTTATTAAAAAGAACCTAAACAATAAACAACACTTAGAAGATGCCTAATTGGAACAGAAAATGAGAACAATTAGCCAAAACATCACTTACGAATTAATGAAGAGGCGCTTATGTTCTAGGGCTGAGCATCAGAGCAAACACTTCTCCTGCAATATGTGGCAAGGCAGAAAAACATGGAAGTGGGAGAACACTTTCCCAAGTGGAAAGAGAAGCCCTAAGAGTATTATGAAAGCCAACAAATAACACAAAGCTGAATCCTTCTAGTTCTTCTTAAGTTTAACATCCCAGCTGATCCAACCCCTTTCCTTGGGGAGGAATCCTAGCCCAGTGCCTTAGGAATTTGCTGGAGCAGACTGAAGAGATAGAAAGCTGAGCTATGTGTATTTAAATATGCAAATAAGTCAAATTATCCTTTGTTGCAGTGGAAGAGAAGCAAAACATTGTCTCTGCACTTCCAGGAGAGCTTTCTGCTTTAGCCCTGCCATCTCCTGCCATCTCGAGCCCAGACTTTGCAAGGTGAGCAAACAAAAAGCTGAGTCTCTCAGATCACAGCAGATTTAAGGGCTGTGTCACTCCTGGAAACCCATTTCCCCACACTCTCCACCCCTGCAAAACAGCCCTCAAAAATCCCTGGCCATTTTTTTGTGTCTCAGCCAAGCACCACCATCACATCTGGATGCACCTGAGCCTCCAGCATCACCCAGTGAGAGCTAGAGCTGATGCCAAATGATAGCAGAAATCAAGACCTCACTGTTTGAACCGTTTCCCACTCAGGGAGGGGGGAAAGCAGATGTCTGTCAGCTTTGCTGTGCCACCAGTGGAACAGAGGAGTCGAGTCACAGCTTCATCTTAAATCTGCATGAATGTACTACCTGTTTGATGGCCAGGTGTCACCTCTAAATCTCCCCAAGGAGGAAAATGAATCATTCAAAGGCATAAACACCTCAGCATTCACACAGCTATAGGGAAAAGCAAAAGGGCTGCAATCACACTTTTGTCACCACAACTCCCAGCTTTGCTCTCTGCTACCTCCACCCTGGTCTTGGCAGTGGTGGGCTCTGCCAAAGAAAGTGCTGGAAAACACAACCACAGCAAACGCTCCTTGCAAACATACACGCAGAGCAACCACCCAATCACTTTTGTTTTTGCATTCCCAACACATCAAACCCCTTGACGTGGAGAGAAACAACAACAGCAGCTCACTGCAAGGAGTTTCACGCTCCAAATCCCAAACAATGTCTATGGCTGAGGTGAAATAAGGGCATCCTTTTCTAGTTGGTTGGGGAGGTGGAAGGGGGGGGACAGAAGGATGTGTCATCCCCTGCTGCGCTGCATTAAAACATGGCAGCATCTGAAGGCTGCCCCACCCAAGAGGCCTAGGATGCATGTCCCTCATCCTGGCGCATCCCTCATCCCCGGGATGCTTTGTCTTGAGAGTGGACCAGCCTGGGATGCTTCCTGGGATGCTCCTGTATGTGGGGCACCCCATTCGTGCATGGGCCCCCTGGGATGCCAGGGGCTTGGCTGCAGCATGGCAGACAGGGATGTGGTTGGAAAGGACCAGATGCTTGCACGTCCCACGGAGGTGACCCCAAATATTACCCCTGTGGAAATCAAAGGTGATGGGTGTCGCTGAATTTTGGAAGGCAGTAGAGGGAGGGGCACACAAAGATACTCAAACCTGCTGCCAACCTCCCCGACAAAAAGTGTCTATGTGTTCACTACCTGCACAATACCTACTGCCCCATCATCGATCCCCAGAGAGATGGGGAATTTAAGGATACCCCCCGGGCTGGAAATGAGAAAGACCCCCTGGAATGTTTCACAGCCTCACTCCCAATGTGGGATGCTCTTCCGGGGATGCACAAAGCGGGAATGGATAAGAGCTGGCGAGCGGCTGGCAGGCTGGGATCTAGATGTATGGGAAGGAGGGGGAGATGCTTTCTCACCTGTAGGATGAGCTGACCCCCGCCGCCACCTCCTCTTTGATCTGCCTGTTGACAGCATCGGCAGCCGCCCGGCCTCTGCTCGGCTCCGCCGGCTGCCCGCCCGCCTCCTCCGCCTTCTTCCGACCCTTCTCTCTCCCATCCCCGGCCCGCACTGTTTTGGGATGCTCATCCTCCACCTCGGGGTGTTCCTCCTTCTTCTCGGGAGCGATGTGCACCTTCCGCCGCTTCTCCTGAGCCGGTTTCTCCAGGGGAGCGCGGTCTAGGGCCAGGACGGGAGAAGGTCCCGGTTTGGGGATCCAGGGATGGTCGCCCCGCTTGGGGATGGGCCAGGCACGGAAATCCTTCTGGTACTGCGTCTCCTTCTCGAAGGGAGTGTCCGAGGGCTGGTACTCGTTCTTGGGCTTGCAGCTCGGCTCCGGCCGCTGCACCTTCCAAGGCTTGTAGTCGTGCCGCATGACCGAGTCGGCCGGGGGAGAGGCGTGGGGGGCCGGGCCGGGCCGGGCAGGACCGGGAACCGGCTCACCCCCTCCGGCCCCCGCCGCCGCGTCGCCGCCGGGCTGGGTCTCGATGGGGGCCGCAGGGCGCGGCGGGGGCGCGGGGGCGGCGGGATGCTCAGTGGCCTCCGAGTATTTGGTGAAAACGAGGGGGACGGCGATGTCCGCCTTGTCCAGCTGGTTCCAGAAGCGGGCGATGCAGCAGGCACGGGTGATGCAGGGCCACGCCATGGCGGCCCCGCGCCGGGAGCGACCGCTCCGCGCTCCGAACCCCGCACTGCTCTCCGCACCGAGCTCCGCGCTCCGCCCCGCACCGGGTGGGCGAGGCAATGGGGCGGGCGCGGGGGCAGGGCTTGCACACGCACACTGGCAAGGCACGCACACGCTCGACACACCTACACATGCACGCCCCTACACACAATTGTGATACATGTCTATGTGTGTGCCCACACCTACACGGCCACACACACTTGCAAACACGTGTGAAACACACCCATACGTGTGTTCACACACCTGCACTGCCACAGACTGCACAGTTGCACACCTGCACACACTCAAGAAGACAGACCGGTGTGGCCCATGTGTGCACGGACCTGCATACTTTGTACACACCTGGAGACACACATGTGCACAATCGCATGCCTGCCCACACATATGCCAGACATGCAAACCCAACACACACTCCTCTGTGTGTGCACACATGTATAGTCACACACTTTTACACACGTGGGCAAGTCACATACATTCATGTGTAGACACACCTGCATGCTTGGTCATACACCTGCACACATATGTGGAAGGCGCCCATGTGTGCAAACATATGCATGCATGGTCACACACACCTGCATGCATACATGAGAGATCCACACGTTTGGGTGCATACATACATCTGCACAGTCACACACACTTGCACACACATGTGGAGATGTGCCCATGTACGTGTGCACATAACTGCATGGACACACACCAGAGCACAAATATGCAAGGAATGCCCATGCATGTGTGCAAACACACAAATTCTTGGTCACATACCCGCACACATATGTACAAGGTGCCCATGTGTTCATGCACATGCATGCATGGTCACACATATATATAAGACATGCACATTTTCATGTACACACATGCTCAGCCACACACGTGCAACACATGCCCACACACACATATCCATGCTTGCGTTCATGCACATGGAAAGACATGAGCAGACACACTTGCACAGGAATGCAAACACACATGCCGGACACACACATGTGCACCTGCACAGGCATGTGTGCACATGCACACACAAGTGAACTCACACAAACACACACATTTGCACACAGGCACATGGACATGCAAAACCACACAAATCACATTCACTTATACAGGTTCTCGCATAAATGTACATGCAGTGCACACGGACATTTGTTCACACAGATGTGCACGCGTGTGTACACACACGACTGTGCACACATGCAAGCACATCCATACACGTGCATGTATACTCAAACCTGTACACACACACTCACCTCTGTAGACACATGCACAAATATGCACATGAACAACTGTGAAAATGCACCCGTGCTCACATAGGCACAATGGTATGCACACCTGCATTCACATGTGCAAGCACATACATGCACACAGACATAAATATGAATGTGCATACACATATGAACACACAATTGGCTAGTCATGTCTGTCCACACATATGTGCACTGCTGCATATGCACATTTGCATGCACAAGCACATGCCTATATGGACATGCATGCACACGTGCACATACACACAGACACACACACGTCCAATCTCACAAATGCGCACATGCTATACATATGCATGTGAACACATGGACAGATGCACACATGCACAGACATACACAGACATGCGCATGTGTGCTCGCATGTGCATGCACTCATGCACAGACACTTGCTCACACGTGTACACATATGCAAGCTGCCCATCTGTGTGCACATTATGTGCAGACACACACACACACACACACAATTGTATTCTTTCCTTTTGCCTCTTTTTCAGTTGCAAACCCAAACCAAAACACACCCCAGCTATCTCCTGCTGATGGCTTCCTCTGAAATCTGATGCCCAGGCTGGATTCACAACGTCAAATCCCATCCTCCTTTCTAGCCTTGCCTCCACCTTCTCCCCATCATGCCAACCCTCCAACCCTTCCTCCATCCTTTCCTCCATCCCTCCGTTCCTTTATCCTGCCATCCATCTCTCCATCCCTCTCCCTCTCCGTTCCTCCCTCTGTTTCTCCATCCCTTCATTCCTCCAGCACTCTATCACTCCATACCTCCATCTTTCCATTCATCCCTCCATCCCTCTTTATTTCCATCCCTTCATCCTTCCATCCCATTCTTCCACTATCCCTCCATCACTCTCTCAACGCCTCCATTCTTCCCTGCATCTTTCTCTTTATTCCCTGATGTCAATGAAGTCCATTTGCACCCAAATCACATCCACACTTGAGGCCCTCCAGTCTTTGTCAGCCTTGCGGCACTGCCAGCATTTCCACTGGGAGCAGAACTCCAATAAAACCAGTGAAATACACACACCCAAACGCTGAATTACAAAGAGAAAAAGCAATTCCCATTCATCAGTGACTGCAGCTGCTGGGAGTGCAGTGACAGGCAGGAGTATCCCTGTAGGGATTGCTTCTCTGTTGCCTTTTTTTGGTCTTGAAACTAAAACACAGTTTAGGGGG
>VZRF01013303.1:0-13156 GCA_013396875.1 Vireo altiloquus
CCTGAGCTGCCCCTGTTGAGCTCATACAGAGGAGCAAATCGGGGCTTCACCCTCGGCACGAGGAGAGCAACATCCCAAAATCTTGGGATATTTTGGGTTGGAAAGGACCTTAAATCTCATCCAGCCCCATCCAGGGACACTTTCCACTCCCGGGTGGCTCCAAGCTCACCTCGGATACTCCCAGGGATGGAGGAACATCCACAACCTCTCCGTTCCAGCTCTTCCAAACCCTCTGAGTGAAGAATTCCTTCCTTGGAATCCCATCTCAGCCTGCCCTCTTTTGGTTAAAAAACGCAAATTCATTGAATTTCCTCCTGCTCCAGGGAGAAACATCCCTCCCTTGGGGACAGGAGCACGGGACAGTCCCCAGGTCACCTCAGCTGGGTTTTTACTGCAGCATTTGGCCACCTCCACCCTTGCAGGAAAATCCGCAGCCATCGCTGCCCTGCACTCCTGCTTTTTGGGATTCCCTGATTCCATTTTTGGGCTGTTCCATGGCATCTCTCGATGCTCTTTTTTGGGTTTTTCATGGCCTGTCCCAATAATATTTTTGGGTTTGCCATGGTCTGTGTCGATGACATACTGTGGGGTTGCCACATCCTGCCATGATGACATTTTTGGGTTTGCCATTTTCCATGGCCTGTCACGATGATATTTTTGGGCTGTCCCATGGCCTGTCTCAATTACATTTTTTGGGTTTGCCACATCCTATCACGATAACATTTTTGGGTTTGCCATGGCCTGTCTCAATGACGTTTTTGGCTGTCCCATAGCCTGTCTCAATGACATTTTTTGGGTTTGCCATGGTCTGTCTCAGTGACATTTTTGGCTGCCCCATGGCCTATCTCAATTATTTTTTTGGCTTTGCCACATCCTGTCTCAATGACATTTTTGGGCTGTCCCATGGCCTATCTCAATGCCAGTTTTTGGCTTTGCCACATCCTGTCTCAATGACATTTTTGGGTTTGCCATGGTCTGTCTCAGTGACATTTTTGGCTGTCCCATGGCCTGTCTCAATGACTTTTGGCTTTGCCACATCCTGTCTCAATGACATTTTTGGGCTGTCCCATGGCCTATCTCAATGCCAGTTTTTGGCTTTGCCCCATCCTGTCTCAATGACATTTTGGGCTGTCCCATGGCCTGTTGACATTTTTTGGGTTTGCCATGACCTGTCTCAGTGACATTTTTGGCTTTGCCATATATCCTCACGATGACATTTTTGGATTTGCCACATCCTGTCACCCCCTGTCAACGCTGCCCTTACCTTCATCCAGCAGCGCCGGCGACTCCTCCACCAGGGCCTCTCCCTCTCCCACCTGGGTGCGGGCGCGGAGCACGAAGCGGTAGCGGGAGATGGGGTCTGACCTCTGCAGGGTGAACCTTGTCTGGTTGGGGGACAGGTGCTCCATCACCGTCCGGCCCGTCCGCGTGCCGTTAACTGCAGAGGGAAGGCAAGGCAGGCTGGGCTCAGCCTGGGGTCAGGAATTCCTGGGGTCTCCACCTCGTCCCTCACCCCCTGGAGGATCTGTGAGGTCACTGTGGGGTCACTGTGGGGTCACTATGGGGCTCAGAGTGGTTGGTGCTCTGGAACACGACCGTTTCGGGGCACTTGGGGACAGCCTGGCTCTGGGGGAGCTGCTGGGGGGCACATTGAGGTGGGCAGGCAAGGCTCAGGGATGTTCAGGCTCTGGGCATCACCTCATCCAACCTGTGCTGGGCTAAGTACAAAACCACCTCAGGTTGCGCGTAAAATCTTCCTAAATCTGAGACCAAACTCCCTCAAAATTTGCTTCTGGGGAGCTGCTGAGCACCCACCTTCCCCCCCACCCTCTCCAGATCTCCAGGACCCCTCCCAACACCAGTTTCTCCCACCATGGAAGTTTCCAGCTCCTCACGGATCTGGAAGGGGATGGGAAGAAGGTGGGACGTACAGGGCTGGTATCGGAGCGTGTATCCCGTGATGACCCCGTTGGGATGCTCGGGGTGATCCCACTCCAGGTTGATGATTTCCAGGTTGGGCTGCCGGATCCGCAGGTACCTGGGGGAGCTGGGCACTTGGAGGGGAGCGGGGAGGAGAGGGGAGGGAGGAGAGAACACACGCGGGGTGACAAACCTCTCACTGCTGTGCCTGCCATGGGCTGGGCCGGGCTCAGGGACCCCGAAATGAATGCACCCCAAATGGATTGCACGAGGATTCATCCCAAATTCACGGGAATTTTCGGCAGGGAGGGCTCTGGTGTGATCCCAATCCCATGGGATGCTCCAGCAAGGCCACGGAAGCAGAGCTGGGATGCAGCTCCAGCTCCACTTCTCCTCTAGGACCCAAATTTCCCAGCCTTCCTCACACTCCTCCCTCCCATCCTCAGGCTTTCATCCCAAAAATTTCTCTCCTAGGACCATAAAAAGCATCCCAAAAACTTCTCTCAATTCCAGCCCCATTTCTGTGTATTGCACACAAATTTCCCGGAGTTCTTTCCATCCCAAAGTTTTCGTCCCAAAGATTTATCTCTTAGAACCACAAAATATCCCATAAAAACTTCTCTCAACTCCAGCCCCACTTCTCTTGGACCCAGATTTCCCATCCTTCCTTACACCCAACATCTTCATCCCAAAGATTCCTCTCTTAGAACCTCCAAAAGCGACTTCTCTTACCCCAAACAATCGCAGGGGAAACAGAATTCCAGAGATCTCCCACAGGGAGCTGTTTCCTCACCCTAAGGAATGTTTGGGATTATCCCTGCTTTAACTACTGGAGGGAGGAAGGAATTATCCAGCCTGGAGTTAAATGATTCTCCTGATTTCCTCCTAATTGCGGTGCATTAATTGGGAGAAGAGAGATCGGAGAGCTCAGGGTTTATTTTTAGTTCTTCAAGATATCCTTCAGCCTCCTCAATGTCAGTTTGGGTCAATAAAAAGGGGGTTGGTGGTGTAGGAAAAATAAAAATCCACATTTTCTGTGTGATAAGAGTAAAATCCACTGGAATTATTAATTAATGCCATCCACTTGTCCTTATTGTCACCCTAAATGTCCAAAGCCACCCCAAATCCCCTAGGACACGGGGCCACAATGCCCTTGCCTGAGACAACCTCAATTATCCACAGAAAATCCTTGAAAACTGGCCATTATTTTTTCCCAAGGAATTGTGAAGGAAGAGGATGGAGAGGAAGAGAAAAGGGGGACCCTAAAATATTTCGCGACAAGGTTTGCAAATCTTTTCTTGAGTTTTTGTGACCTTCTGTGCCCCAATCCCCCTCCTGCGGCTGCAGGAAAAGTCGCTTTCCAGCTGCTGGAATTGCAGCTCCAACACGGAATTATCGGCGCCTCTATAAATAGCTCCTGTGCCAGCGACAAAATTAAACCCTCGAGTTCATCCTTGACACAAGAACGAGGTGCTCTTGCCTTAAAAGCCTGGTAGAATAATCAGGGATGTCCTTCCTGAAGGTCCTGGGAAGGTTTTCCTGCCCTTTCCAGGATGGATCCATCCGCTGCCACCTTCCCCAAACCACGGCTGGGGCAGCAAATCAAGGGCACGGAGATGAGCCTAGGAGAGGGCTTGGCAAATATTCCTCCTGTTCAGCCCAAAATCTTCTTGGTTGAGGTGTCCAGAGCACCTCAAACTTGGGGAATTTTGGGAATGATGGGAGACAACTCCGGGCGCGACTTTGGCGATGTCACCACCAGCTGAAGCTAAAATCCCTCCCTGGCCGTGGCTCAGCTCCACCCAGACTTATCCCAGCAGGGAAAAAACCAATTCCCTGTGGGAACATACCTCCTTCAGGGGTGGGGAACTCCTTCATTTCACTTCGGGGTCCATCCCCCCTGCCGTTGGTGACCACCATCTCCAGCTTGTAGTTGCTGTAAGGGAACAGCCGGGACACGGTGCCCCGGTTGCGGTCTCCGGGAAAACTCACAAACTGCCGTTTTTTGGAGACCCACAGGTTCTTCAGCAAGCTGCTGTCTCTCCAGAAATAGGCCTTCAAGAGACACGCAGGCCAGGTGAAGCTTTTTTTTTTCCCTGTTTTGGGGATTTTTTTTTTTTTTTTTAGATGTTAAAAAGCGGAATTTTGCCTTTAAGGGTGGCTCAAGGCTGTGGGAGTTTTTAGAGGAGTAAGTGAAGCTCCACGAGGGAAATTGGGGGTGTTACCTGAGGAAGAGGCTGAGCAGGGGGTTAAGAGCTTCCCAAAACCACTGAGCTCGGACTAAAACTGTTCCTAATTCCCAAGAATTAAAAACTGAGCAATTCTCCCTCTCCACTCAGGGAAGTGGTGGAAAGGTGGGACACATCCAGGCACAAAAAAAGCGCCTGAATTTGGGAAATCTCCCACTCAAAACCCCTAACTACATATACTACTTCATGCAGAAATAAGAATCCATTCAGAAAATCTCCCAGAATCAGGAAAAGGAGAGCCAGAGGATGATTGGATTTGGAATGCTTGGATTCTCTGCCGGACACGAGGTTTTGGGAATGTTTTAACGCCGAGGGAAGGGTCCTGCTCAGGGTTTGGCTTGGTGTGAACAGCTCCATCCTCTGTGCATCAGCAGCAAGTATTAAATATTAAATATAAGCCCGGAAAGATGGATAAATATTAAATATAAACCTGGAAAGATCCAGAAAAACCCAGATCCACAGTGGCTTTAGTACTCAGTTAGTCCCGACCGCGGGTTTAGGCTTTGCAGAGGTTGTTGGTCAGCAAAAAAATCCATGGTCATTGTTTTGGGGATGGCACAAAACCTGGACAGGTTGTGGTCATTCCCTCAGAGCCCTGCAGGACCATCCCAATCCCTCCCTGTTTTCTTGGAGCATCCCAGATCCTGCAGCCAAGCCCGGAGGAAGCGACAGGAGACGTCCCCAGCCCCATCCTGAGACCCCAAAGAGCAAATCCTCGGTGCTGCCCCACATCCAAAGGCTCCTGGTGACCACAGGGAAGTTTTCTGTCATCCCCACATCCAGCAGCTCCGTCCCCGGGAGCCAGCTGGGAATTTCAGGAGGTTTAGTTGGGTTAATGGTCAGTGCTGGGTGGGGATTTGGGATCGGGGAGTGTGGGATTTGCTCACTCTGTACTCCTTGAGCTGTCCCTGGATGGTGTCCAGGTGCACCCGGGTCCAGGTCAGAGATATGGCAGTGCTGTTTAAGACTCTGATCCTGACATCCGTGGGCGCAGCCTTGGGATCTGGGCGGGCAGGGATAAAGCAGAGTGGTCTTTAGGAACCTGAAATTACCCTGGAGATTGGATAGGGTGATGGATGGATGCACGGACACCTCCTGTCGTGCTTTTCCCATCACAAATCCTGTGAGCAGCAGCCCCACGATGGGCTTTGCCCTCTTCCGTGGGAAGAAAATAAATCCAGTCTCACTCCTCCAGCCAGCAGGAGAACTTTCCTGATCCAGCTAAAAGCAGGAATTCCTACAGCAGGGAAGGGCTCCGGCTCAGCTCCCTCTCCAGGTGAAGGATCCCAGCACATCCAACACTTTCCTGGCCCAAATTCAGACCCCAAACTTCCAAAAAAAACCCAACCTCGTTTCCTTATTTTTAACCTCAATTGTCCATTATCCCAGCTGCCCAGATCCTCCATGCCTTGCACAACCTGAAACCGCATTTTCATCCCAAATCCTTCACATTCCAGACACAGGAGCCACGCAAATCACTGCGGCATGGGATAATCACCCCCTCCAAAATAAAACCTCACCGGTGGCCGAGGAATACTCACAATCCTCCCCGGAGTAGCCGATGTAGGTGTCAGGCTCTGGGGCTCTGCCGAAGTCGTTCTCAGCCTGCACCTTGATCTCGTAGGGGACGTAGATGGGAGTGTTCCACACCACGTGCCGGGCACTCCGCACGGTCTCGTTGTGCCAGCTCCCGCGTGGCTCCCGCCGCCGCCACCGCACGATGTACCTCAGGTTGGGCCCGTAAGCCTGGGTGGCGTTCAGAGGCTTTGGGGGAAGCGGAGAGGAGAAGGGAAAGTGAGAAGGAGGAAAAAATTTAAAAAAAAAACAAAAAAACCACCCTGCAAAATTGGGTTTTTTTGGAGTTCTGAAAGTCCTGCTCAGCAATGGGGTCTGATTTCTGTCAGCAAATCCCAAATCCACTTTGGATTTCAGCCTTCTGATTTTGTCTGCATTTTTGCTATGGAGTCTCTCACGCATTTTATATAAACAAAGCAGTGTTTCTGTAACTGTCTCTCTTGTTTTCATTCCATTCCTGATGGAAGAGGTTTTTTGATGGGTTTCTACCTGAACCAGTGGAACTGGAGAGGAGAAGATTTCAATGTCCAATCCACGGGGTTTCAGAGGAATGTATAAAAGGCAGTAAAAAAATTAAATCCTTTCTCTCTTTCTGTTCACATTCACTCTGTGTGTGTTCATTTCGTGTTCTCTAGCGACAGAGGGAAAAATTTTGCTCCCAAGGAGAGACAGGAGGAGTTCTTGTCCTCCAGAGCCATGGAAGAAACAGGATTTTATTCACGGAATCCAAGATTTTATTTCTGGAGTGTTTGGGGTTGAAAGGGATTTAAATTCCAAGCCCCTTCCATGGGCAGGGACACTTCCACTAGCCTGGATTCCTCCTCTATATATTATAGAAATAATAATAAAAAAATTATAATAATAATATAATTATATTATTATTATAATATTNTTATATAAAATAAATCAAATACATGCATAATACAGAATGATACAATAAATATTCCATATCTATTATCCCCATATTCCTGTCTCTGTTCCTGCTGCCATTCCACTCCTCCTCCCAGCTCATCCCTGATCTGTGGCTGACACCTGCTGGCGCAAGGAGCAAAGCAGGGGATGCTCCATAAATCCTCTGAGCTGCTCAAGGAATCGACTCTGGGAGGATCCTTGGGAAGCTCAGTCTGGAATTCAGCATCTTTGGGTGTCACATCTTTGATTTATTTTAAATTTTTTTAAATTCTTCTTTTTATCCCAGACTGCCTTCTCAGCACTGAAAAAAGGCCTTTTTTTGTGTCTTCTGCTTTTTATTTCATCATGGAATGGTTTGGGTTGGAAGGGACCCGAAATCCCATCCCATTCTACCCCCTGCCGTGGGCAGGGACACCTTCCACCATCCCAGGCTGCTCCAGCCTGGCCTTGGACACTTCCAAGGATGAGACAGCCACGAATTCTCTGGGAATTCCATCCCAGCCCCTCCCCACCCTCCCAGGGAGGAATTCCTTCCCAATATTTCATCTATCCCTGCCCTCTCTCACTCTGAACCCCTTCCCCCTCATCCTCCAACTCCATCCCAAAAGGCATCCGAGAAAAACTCACAGTCCACGTTATCTCCATGTTGTTTTTTTGGGTCCCTGCCCCTTGAACTCCTGTTGGATTTATTTCAGGACCTGAAATTCACATTGAAACCCCCCCCCCAAAAAAAGTGAATTTTTCCATGTCGAAAAACAACCACTGAGTGGTTAAAACCCTGCAAGCCAAAAGTCCTTCCAAGGCACAAGTTAATGGCCTGATTTTTCCAGAAGCTCCCATTCAGGTTAATGGGACACGAGACTCTCAGTCCTCTGGAAAAACCAGGCCATTTATTTAGGCTCTTTTTTGTTCCCTAAATGTCCTAAATCTTTGAAAGGGAACCATTGTGGAGGGAGCTGAGTTTGTCACTTCGAGCTCAAAACGCGGCGGGCACTGCTGGGAGCCAACACTAGGTGCCAGCAGATCCTGCAAAAAAATCTCCCCGGAATGGGTAAAGGAAGAGATGCAGCAGAACTGCTGAGATTCCTGCGAATTCCTCATGTGGAATTTTCCCAAATATTCCCCGATAAAAGCACTGGGCAGACAAATTCCAGACCTGAGTCTTGGCTGTGAATTGGAGCTCGTTTGGTTCTTTTGTCACAGAATTTGGGAGGGGATCTTAAAATCACCCAATTCCATGGGCAGGGACACCTTCCTCTATCCCAGGTTGCTCCAAGCCCCGTCCAACCCGGCCTGGGACAATTCCAGGGAGAGGACAGCCGTGGTATTTTTGGATAACCTGTGCCAGGACCTGCTCACCCCCATGGCATCGACCAGCTTCAACAGGGGTCAATAATTAACAATATTTACACTTGGGTCTGATTTTCCTACAGATTTCCGAGCTTCCCATAGCCCGAAAGGATGGCGAAAATTCCTTTGGGATTCCAAAAATTCCTTTGGGATTCCAAAAACTCCTTTGGGAATCCTCCCTTTAAGGAAAAGCAGGAAAATCAGGTTTTCCTACAACAATTACTGATTTTCACACAAATCCCCGAATAGTGCCGCTCTGAAGAGCGTCACCCACACGTGTGAGAATTCCATGCAGGAAATCCTGCACCAACCTATCCCTGGGATCGAGGGGAGACATTTCCAAGGAGAACAGGGAATTCCAAGGAGAAAAGGACCGGGAAGAAAGGGAACTCACGCGCCCCGTTGGTCTGGTAGCGCTCGGAGGGCTCGCTGGGCACGCTGCTGCCCACGTCGTTGACAGCGATCACGCGGAACTGGTAATTCACGTAGGGAGAGAGGCTCAGCACGGCCGAGTTGACACTCCCGGGATACCTGGAGTGGTTGTGCCACATTCCCGGCTGGAAGCGATCCTCCTCGAACTGCACGAGGTAGTCTGGGAAGAGCAGGAGAGGAGGGAGATTTTGGGTGGGATTTTCCGTCGCTGGGAAGGAGGGAGGAGGACGCAAGGTTTGGGGAGAGGGGACAGACCTGTGATGGGGCTGTTGTTGTCATCACCAGGGATCCACGTCAGCCTCACGCTCCTCTCGGCCAGGTCTGTCAGCTCCAGGTCCCTGGGCTTGTCGGGTCGTGCTGTTGGGATGGGATAAGTGAGGCTGGGATTGTCCCAGGAGCCATTCCCACTTCCCACCGCCTCTCCCAGCCCCGTGGCAGGACATGCTCCAGGGCACAATCCACAATCCCACAGCTCTTTAGGAGACTGGAGGGGTTTTAAAATGTGGGCATTTCTGACAGGGCCTTGCCTGGAAATCCTGCCTGTCCCCCCTGTAGTAAAGATGAGCCTCTAATAGCTGTGATTTTTCCACAAAATTGACTTTATGTTAATAGATTGAAAATCAGAAGGCTTTACTATCAAAATATTACCAAGAAGACAGATCAAGTTTTTCTCTCTCCAGCCTGTTAGCTGGACAGCATCTGTGTCTGTCTCTGTCTGAACAGTCTCTGTGTGTTTACTACATAAAGTATGAAAACAAATCCAAAAATAGAAATTTTTGTTGGCCAAGGAGAACACATTATCAAAACCACTGTCATATTTACATTTTTCTCTGCCTGAGAACATTTGTGAGTGACCTGGTGCCGCAAGAATCTTTTCAGGCAGAAAATACCTAAAAAAAATCATTTTCTGAGTTACCACAACCCCCCCATCCCAAAAAAAAAATGGTGGGAGAAGCACCAGGTACTGGTTTAGGGGGATTTGTGACCTTACACAGAGAAATGCATATGAACAGCAGGGAACGGACACAAAGCCTCAATGAAAACATGAATTTGTTAGGAATTCCCTTGATTTTTTATAATCTGGTCACAAGGACCAGCTCATGCAACACGAGGAATAAACTCCAGGTAAAAATTAGGGAATTCCATGAGGGGTATTTTTCTCCCATCAGGATTTTCAAGCCCAGACAAAGTGATTCCTGCACTGAGGAACTGCCACCGTGGGAGACAGAATGTGGTGGCACAGAACTTTTCATGTCCATCTGGATGTGTTTTCAAGGAAAATTTGGGCAGGGCTTGCAAAAATCAGCTCCTTCAAGGACAACTTGGGCAGGACTTGGAGCATCAACTCCTTCAAGGACATCTCGGAAACATCAACACCCAGTTTTTCCAGCTGCCACTCTTTACCTTCTGAGTTATTGGCAAGGGAAAACCAAAACCAAGGTGGAAAATAAAAGGAAGGCGAGGAATTAGTGAGGATTACCTTTGGGTAAAGCTTTCGACCGATTAGCAGGGATGGCTGCAAGGTAAGACAGTGCTTGTTAACCAGGTTAGTTTAAGCTTGGGTGGCCAAAGGAGCACCTGGCAAACATAAAGTTCCAGATTTCAGCAGGAATTGATCCAGTTTGGGAAGCAGAGCAGGAAAATCCTTCCCCCGGAGACCTCTGTGCCCTAGCCATCAACTCAAAAGGGAAATACCAGCCTGATGTGGGGTTAATGAGCCATTAGGGGGAAGGAGGGGAAACAAATCAGAGCCCGGGGGAATTATTAGGGATTTGGGATTCCTGTTCCAGCTGTAGGGGGGCACTGGCGGGTTGTGGCATTCCCGGGAATCTGAGGTGGCCAGAGGGTGATGAATCCCTGTTTGCCAAGCTGAGATTGCAGCGGCACAAAGGGTGAATGGGGAGAAGTTTGTCCCTCCCCGTGCTGCAAAGGGGACACGCCGAGGGGATGTTGGCTCAGCCCCAATCCCATTGCTCAGCGCCCCAACACCCCCTAAGTTCACCCCCAAATTTAGGACAGTTCTCATGGAGCTTCGTCGTGGTATTTTGGGCTTTGTGCCATAATTACACTTTAGTTTTTTGCCCTCCAACACCAGGGGGTTTTTTTGCACCATTTCCACGCCGTTATCCAGGATGAAGCAGCAACAACAGAACCCCTGCTCTGCCAACACCTCCTTGAGCATCCAGGGGACAACCTTGGAACCCAGACCTCCCTTCCAGCCTGACCTCAAGGTTGGGGTGTCCTACTCAAAGCCAAGCACGCTGCTGTGGGGGTCAGGAGGGCTTTACCCAGCACGGTGAGATAGGCCTTGGCCAAGTCCTTGTCCAGCTCCGTGCTGGCCACGCACGTGTAATCGCCTTGGTCCTTCTCAGCCACACCATAGATCGTCAGACCATCCTCTTCCTTCTTCATCCTTCAAGGAAACGACATCCCAAAATTCTGCCCCCGAAGTATTCGGGGAGCAGCATTGAGGGTTGGATGTTCCCTGACAAAATCCAGCTAGAAATCCAACTGGAGCGGGAGAACATCTCCGGTCTGGAGGTTTTTATCAGCTAAGGATGTGCTGGGTTATTCTGGGAAAGCTCATTTCCTAAGGAATCACGTGCCCTGGGGTGTATCTGGGGAATAATCACATTTTTAGGACGACAGCCAACCCTGGGCTCGTGCCCTGGGATCAGATCGTGCCTCACAAGAAAGGAGAGGCAGGTACAGAAAGGAAATTAAAGCTGCGCCAGCCACCACAGTTAATTTTGGAGAGGCTCGTTATGAGCTCCCAGGTTTTATCAAGATGCTCTGGGAATAAAACCTGCAAGGAAGTCTGGATTTGCTGATAAATCAGCTAGAATTGAGGGAGCCGGTGAGGATTAAAAGCGCCAAAAACATCAAATATTGCTTAGGTGGGAGCTCAGTATTTATCCCTGGGCACTGCTGGAACGTTCTGCTAAAAAACCCAACCCAATCTCCAATCCCAGGAGAGAAACCCACGGAATATTTTTGGCACAAACCTGGTCCCCAGGTACAGGGGGGCCTCGTCCTTGAGCCAGGTGACCGTGAGCCGGAGCGTGGGGTCATGCTTGACGCGGCAGTGGAGCCTGGGCATGGTGCCCCTCTTGACCACCTGGTCCTCGGGGCCCCTCACAATCCTGGTGGGGTCTGTATGGGGTCACAAGCAAAGGGTTACACCCCAAACTCCTCGGGTTCCCTCGTGCCCTTGAGAGGGTCTGCATGGGGTCAAGGGGTTATGTCCCAAACTCCTTGGAGCCCCCCACCATCCTTGCGGGGTCTGCATGAGGTCACAAAGGGTCGTGTCCCAAATTTTTGGCTCAGGAACTCGATGGAGAGCTGGGTTACTTGGGAAGGACAAACCCGCTTGGGGTGTTTGTCCAGCTTTGAACAAATACATTAATTTAACTAGTCATTAATTTGTGCTGAGCCTTTAAAAAAAAAAACCTTTTTTTGGAGTCAGCAGCCAGATTTGCTGAGCGGGGTAAAAACAATCCCAAAAGTGATTTATTGTCCTCAGTTAACCCCGGGGAACTCTTGGGGTTGGTGTTGGCATTGCTGATGGCATCTCCCAGCCCAGCACCTGCCCCAAGCCCTTCCTCCATCCCCAGCCTCTGCTTTTCCCAACATTAAAATGGAATCTCCACCATTTTCAGGCTCCCCTCTCCGACCTCCTGAAAGATCCCATCAGCTACAACCAAACCCCCTTCACCTCAAGGATTATTCCTTATTATGCAACTTCCAGAAGAGCTGAGATTTTGACCTCAACTATTTCTGCTGCAGAAATAGAAAATCCAAGAAAACCCAGAAAATCCAAGGTTTTGGCCCCTTGGTGCCCCTACCTTTGACCTCCAGGCGGACTTGGGCCTCAGCTTTCCCCAGGATGTTGGTGGCCACACAAGTGTAGATCCCCTGGTCCTCCTTCCGAGCCATGAACATCTCCAAGCTCCCATTCTCATGGGCTTTGTAGTTGCCTCCATCCAACGTGTTCCCCTGGCCGTTCTTAAACCTCCCAACACCACAAAGTGCTGTTGGAAGGGAAGGAAAAGCAGGAAATGCCCTCTCCTTTCCCACCCCTCGGGATGGGCTGCGGCTCTTACCAGCGCAGGGTGGGGATGGGGGACCCGAAAAAGGGACAATCCAGGCGGATCCTGTTGTTCTGGATCACCTTGATCAGTTGGTTCCGGGGCCCCAGGATCCGGGGGGGAACATCTGCCAACAGCCAAAATTCCAACCATAGAGAAGGAGAAAAAAATGGATTCTGATGCTCTTTTCCAGCCTTTCTCCCGTTTTTTGTTTGTTTTTTTTGGATCAAACCTCTCCCGTGGTTTGTTTTTTTTTTTTGGATCATTTTTTCCTACTGGCACTTTCAAAACTCAGTGGAGCTTCTCCATTCCAGCTCATCTCCCCATCCCTCTCTTTCCAGCCTCATTTTATGGATCATATCCCTGCATTTGCTCAGCCTTTTCTGGTTCGAATCCACGGCAATGGATTCCTGCTCCAAAGCCTGTGTGCCTTTGTGCATTCCCTCAGAGCAGCAAAGAGGAAAATTCATGGAAACTGCAGGGAAAAGGGGGCTTGGGAAAAACAGGGAGAATGAATTTTACACGGGAATATGATAATAGGATAAAGGGGAATGATTTTAAAATAAAATAGGAGAGTTTAAATGGGACATTGGGAAGAAATTCCTCCCTTTGAGGGTGGGGAGGGGCTGG
>VZRF01013303.1:16624-64536 GCA_013396875.1 Vireo altiloquus
TGGTTCCGGGGCCCCAGGATCCGGGGGGGAACATCTGCCAACAGCCAAAATTCCAACCATAGAGAAGGAGAAAAAAATGGATTCTGATGCTCTTTTCCAGCCTTTCTCCCGTTTTTTGTTTGTTTTTTTTGGATCAAACCTCTCCCGTGGTTTTTTTTTTTTTGGATCATTTTTTCCTACTGGCACTTTCAAAACTCAGTGGAGCTTCTCCATTCCAGCTCATCTCCCCATCCCTCTCTTTCCAGCCTCATTTTATGGATCATATCCCTGCATTTGCTCAGCCTTTTCTGGTTCGAATCCACGGCAATGGATTCCTGCTCCAAAGCCTGTGTGCCTTTGTGCATTCCCTCAGAGCAGCAAAGAGGAAAATTCATGGAAACTGCAGGGAAAAGGGGGCTTGGGAAAAACAGGGAGAATGAATTTTACACGGGAATATGATAATAGGATAAAGGGGAATGATTTTAAAATAAAATANTATGGTAATAGCATAAAGGGGAATGATTTTAAAATAAAATAGGAGAGTTTAAATGGGACATTGGGAAGAAATTCCTCCCTTTGAGGGTGGGGAGGGGCTGGCATGGAATTCCCAGAGAAGCTGTGGCTGTGCCACCCCTGGAAGTGTCCAAGGCCAGGCGGGATGGGGCTTGGAGCACCCTGGCATAGTGGAAGGTTCCTTCCCCCATCCATGGGGAGAGAGTGGAATTTTAGATGAATCCCAGAACCAAACAGGTTGAAAAAAGTTTGGAGAAGAGCTTTAAGACCATCGAGTCCAACCCACAACCCAACACCTCTTCATCAACCAGACCACGGCACGCCCAGCCTTTTGAGCCGAGCTTTGAGCCGAGCTTTGGGCTGAGCTTTAAGGTCCTTTCCTACCCAACCTGTCGGTGGATTCCATGGAAATTTGGGGTTTGGATGCTGCCAATCCCATGGACTCACCCAGCACGCTGACGAAGGCGTTGGCCAGCAGGTAGCCGTGCTCGTTGGAGGCGTTGCACTGGTACACGGCGCTGCTGCCGCTCTGCGTGTCCCGGAACACGATGGTGTCCCCTGCCACCTCCCGGCTCGGGTTGGGGGGAGACGCTTCAAAAACGGGGAGAGCTCCTTAAGTTCGATTCCAGGTGAAAATCCACCCCATAATATCACAGTGTCTTCCCAGCTCAGCCCGCTTCAAAGCCGGCCAAGGTATGTGAGCTCCACAGCTGCAACTGGGAGCCACTGGGTGAACTGGGGTCATCCCAGACGAGCTGGGCATTCATGTGGAGCCCATGTGGGTGTTGGACACCACCAGCAGCTCTGGCTCCTGCTCAGCCAGGAGATCCTTGGCTGGGATTTTGATGGGATTTTGGAGAAGGAGGCAACTCTGGCTCCTGCTCAGCCATGAGATCCCTGGCTGGGATTTTGATGGGATTTTGGCTGGGATTTTTAGAGAAGCAGGCCCAGCCTGTCCCTCCCTCACCTTCGATGGGCTCTCCGTTCACCAGCCACTGGATGGACGGTTTGGGGTTCCCGTTGGCCCGGCACACCAGCCTGCCGTCCTCGCCGGGGGCCAGGATCAGGTTCTCCGGCTCATCCAGCCAGTAGGGAGCAGCTGGAAAACAGCCCCGCCCCAGTGACACAGGGACAGCAGCACCACCCCCAAAATCCCCCTCTAGCACTTCCCGGGAGTGGAGGAAGGCAGTGGAAACTCCAAGTGGGTTTCCCGGGATGTGGCAAAGGTAGGGAGGCCTCTTTGCCTCTCCTCAGTCACACAAACCCCCCACCACTTCTGACAGCGAGATCCCATCTCCCACTGCTTTTGGGGCCACCCAGACAAGATTTAAAATGGAAAAAATGAGGATTTAGATGGGATATTGGGAAGGAATCCTTGCCTGGGAGAGTGGGGATGGAATTCCCAGAGAATCCATGGCTGCCCCATCCCTGGGAGAGCCCAAGGCCAGGTTGGAGCCACTTGGGATGGTGGAAGGGGTCCCTGCCCATGGCACGGGATGAACTTTAATCTCCCAAGCCAAGCAAAGCCAAGCCAAGTCAAGCCAACTCAAGCCAAGCCAAGCCAAGCCAACCCAACCCAACCCAACCCATTCCACGATTCCCTGGAGCACACGGACGTGGCACAGTCCCACCCCCCAAGGGAAAGGCCCTGCTGTCCCTCCCGGAATTCCACGAACGTCCCCTCCCGGCTCCAGGCGGGCAGGACCCAAAGAGGGAAGGTAAAGGCCACGTACCCTTCACTCTCACCGAGATCGTGTGGCGGATGCTGCCCATCTTGTTGGAGGCCAGGCAGAAATATTCCCCGGAGTCCTCCTCGGACACGTTGGAGATGCGCAGGGCCTTGTTGAAGTTCTCCAGCTTGGTTTTGCCCACCGGGAGCTCCCCTCCTTTCTTGTACCACATGATGTCTGGCGCTGGTCTGAGGGGAGGGGAGCAGATCAGAGCTTTTCCGAGGCAAGGGAGTGATTCCCGGGTTAAAGGGTTGTTATTCCTAAATAACAGTGAAAATCCCATCCTGGGAAGCCTCAAACCCAAGGAGAAGGTCTGATCCAACTGCCGGGCCACCCTCCTTTCCACCCTCCTTTCTGGCACCTCCCCAAAACCGCGGCCCAGAGCATTCCCAGCGGGTCAGGAGCAACAGTTCTCTTCCTGATCCTCCTGGGAATGCAGGACCGTGGAATTCTGGAATGTTTTGGAGTGGAAGGGACCTCAAAGCCCACCCCTGACTGTGCTCTGATGGTGTGGGCAGGACCACGAGCCCAGGACACTTCTTGGGGGGTCACAAATGTCCTCCCCCCACAGCGTGGCGAGGTGCTCCAGGGAAATTCCCAAATTTTAGGGATTTCTAGAGAGGAATTATCCTTGGGCAAGGATCTGAAAACACTTGGAAAACTCAGCTCTTCTGTTTGTAGGTTGTAAGGGCATTGTTAACAATTAAAAAGGAGAGAACGATCCTTTTTTTCCCAACACAGGGGCGATCCTCTTGCACCCTGATCCCCCTGGGAATTGCCAGGGCTTGCCCTGATCCCGCTGGGAATTCCAGGGCTCGCCCTGATCCTGAATTGCCAGGGCTCGCCCTCTCCGTGGTACGTACACTCCGGAGGCGATGCATTCCAGCAGGAGATCCACCCCTCGGAGCACCATCTGGCTGCTGGAAGTTCCGTAGGGATACATGAAGCTGGGAGTGGTTTCCGGGATGCCTCGGGCTGGAATCAGTGGGAGAGAAGGAAAAGCAAAACGAGAACAAAAACAGAAAAAAAAATAAAAAAAAGATAAAAACAAAGAAAAAACAAAGAAAAACAAAACACGGGGCTTTTAAAAGTCTCTGGGAATATGTGGAAGGCGTCACTTCCCCGGCCATCCCGGGATTCTGAACTCACCCAGGAATGTGCCTGGAAAGGAAAAAGGGGGCTCCGAATGAATTTGGGATTGAAAAAAAAAAGGGGGAGAGAGAGGAAGTTCGGTAGGCAGGGAGGAGAAGCTGAGTCCCCCTTCCATAATTTCCCGCTTTTCCTGCCCTCCCTGCCTCTGGAAAACGGGCTGGAATCAGATGAAATTGGGAAACACTGATGGGTGTAACACAATATGAAGAGAAGAAGGGAAAATGGGTACGGGAAGGGTTTATTCAGACACGGAGCTGCTTTTCCATGGAGATTTCTGGGATAGAAAGCATCCCTGGGGCTCCAGCAGTGCCAAGCAGCTTTTTCAGCTTTCCTGGAGGTCGGGAAGGATGGTTCCCCTTGGAAAGGGACAGCCCAGCCACCAAAATGACCCATTTAGGGCTGGACAGGGAATTTAGCGGGAAAAGAACAAAGGGAAGACACGAGACGATTCCCTACGGATCCACACACAGCGAAGGCCTCTTTGCAAGGGGAAAAAAAATTTAATTATTCATGGAAAAAAAAATTCCTTTAAGAAGTGGAATGATTGACCTAGATCTGGATTGGTGAGGATGAAACGGGATGGGATGAGCGGGAAAGCAGTGGTAGCAGGGATGGAAGTTATGGGATTAGGAAAAGGGATGGGATGGGATAATGGGATGGGATGGGATGGGATAATGGGATGGGATGGGATGGGATGGGATGGGATGGGATGGGATGGGCACAGGGACACAAAAAAATCCTGGAGTGATCCATGGGGAGAGCCCATCCCAGTGCCAGAGCAGGATTTGGGATGCGGCTTCTGCTGCCCCAAAACTTCCTTGGCTCAATGAGTGGGAAGAAACCAGGATTTTGGGGATTTTGGGAAACTTCCAGAGCTGCAGCAGGGGAAGGAGGAGAGGAGGGAGGACAGAGGCTCTTCCTGGAGTTCCCACTTTAGGGAAGGAAAACCCAACCCCAGGATTCATCTGTGGAATCTTTGGAATTAATTCCACACCCTCATCCCACCGCTCCCACAGGCTCCCGGTCAGTCAGTTATGGATTAATGGATTACCAGGGCAGGAAAATCCCGATTTTATCCCAAAGATCCTGGTTCTCCAGCTCTTTTTGCATCCCTGCTCCAGGAAAGTTTCATTCCTGGCCAAGCCATCCTATCCCATCCCAGGGCAGAGCTCCCAAACCTCCACCGCACTCCAGAGCTTCTCCCATCAAATCAGAAAAGTGGGAATTAATTATTTTATCAGTCAAGATTGGCTTTGATCAGGATTTATTCCTGCTCATGTGACTCTGGATCCCGTGGGATAACGGGAAGAGCTAAGCAGAGCAAGCTGGATTTTACAAGCCTCTATTAATGATGACAATTAAAAATCTGGGAGATTAATTAGTACCCTCCTGGCTCTAATGAACCAAAGGATAACATGGAAAAAAATGCTGATTTTGCCTCAGCACAGCACCATTACTAAATAATAATTAATATGTAATCAGTAATAAATAATAAACAATAAACAATAAATTAATATATATTAAATAATTAATAAACAATAATAATGAATAAATAATAAATATTTTGCTATTCTTAACAAGGAGCTGCCAGAAATTCCCTCAGAACCAGAGTCTCTGAGCATGTGGAATTTTCAGCTGGAAGTGTCAAGCTTTCCCTCATCCCTCTGGATGGATCCGAGCTGGAAAAATAAATCCCAGGGCTGTTTATTTTGGCTTAAAAATCTACTCTGCTTCCCAGATTTGTGGGACTGTGAACTGGGATCATCCCAGAAATATCCAGTTCTCATCCCAGAAACGCCAACTGACCCTTTTCCCATCTAAAATTCCTCCCTCAGCTCTGTTTTCCAGGGATGTGCCCATCCCGACACATCCCAGCTGCTCGGCCCCAGCACAGCCAGGCTCAAACAGCCTCAGGTTTGCCAAAAAAAAAAAAAAAAGAGACGAAAATGAACAAAATCAGCTTTTAATTCCATTTAAAGGAAAAAAAAAGTGGGAAATTGCGCCAGTGAAATATTCTGTTTATCCTTTCAGATCGTTTTTCCCTGATAACTGCAGGAGGTTTGCCCATGGAATTCAGGGAATCACCACTCCAAGCCCTGGGGATGAGGGCTGGGTGATGCCTTCCGTGGTTATCCCAGCCCCGGAGAGGAATTTGGGACAAGTGTCCCTCAAACCTCTGGAGCTCCACGCCCCCACCAACAGATCCTGCATTCCCAAGCTCGGGAACATCCTGGGAATGGGATTCACCACCTTCCAGAGCCCTTCTCCAGCTGCCTCCGGAGCTGAGCTCCGATTTCAGGGATCAGCCCCCCAAGGAAGAGCAGCCAAGAGCCCCAAATCCCCCAACACCTCAAATCCTTGGGATCAGTGTCCCTCTCCGCATCCCAAAGTCTCCAGCATTCCCCACCAGGTCATTCCAGGGAGAAACCCAACGAGGAAAAGGGCAGAGGATAAGAATTGTTATCCCCAGCTCATTAATTATTGAGTTAATTAAGGGCTGGGTTGCAGTCCAGGTCTGCACAGGGGTGGGAGAGGGGGATCCGGTTCCTCTGGAGCCAGGAAGTTTTCCATGGAATGTTATAACCCAAACAGCAGGAAGTTTCTCCTGTGCACCCATGAGACAGAGTAACAGAAATCCATGTGCTTGTGTGGATAAAATCCCATTTTCCTGACCGAGCCACTCTCAGCACTGGAATTCCCTCTGTCCCTGTCCCATCCCTTGTCCCCTCCTCTCCAGGTGGCTCCTGCTGCTCCCATCGAAGCTGATTTTGGTGCCAATCCCTTTTCCCAGCCGTTTTCCCAGGTATTTCCAGGCTGTCCAGACCATTCCAGAGCTTCCTCCCAGGCCAATTCCACCGCGGAGCCTTTCCCAGCTCCTCGGTGTCCTCCAAACCCTCCCATTCCCGATGCCAATGTCCCAATTCCTTCGGCCGTGCCCTGCCTGGCACATCCCGCTCTTCCCACACTCCCTGCTCCCAGCTGGCACTGCCCTCCTTGTCCCCAGGAGCCCCCATGGGATGGGAATTGTGCCCTGGGCTGGGTCAGGCTCCAGGGAAGCTCCGGCAGGGATTTCACTCCAGGACATGGCAGGGACATTCCCAGGGCTGACCCCAAAAGCAGAGGGAAGGGCAGGAAGTGAATCCTGCCCAGGACAGCTCCGGATTTGGGAGCAGTTGGAATCCGTGGTGGCTTTGGAGAGGTGGTGGCATTCCCGGGATTCCCTGTGCTCCCAAACCAGCCCCATCTCTCACTCCCTAAAATCCCCCATGGCTGCTCTCATTATCCCAAGACATTCCTGACAATTCCAACCCATTCCCAGGGCAGCCATCCTGCTTTATTTTTTTTCTTTGCTCCTGAAGGATCATTTGGGATGGGCTTTTCCCAGCAGGGGCAGAATCCAGAGGGAATTCCCTGCCTGGACAAATTCAGGAGCCTGTGGAAGCACCTAGCACATGTCCAACCTCCCTGTACAGAAATCAGCCAGATTTCAGGAAATTCCAGATATTCCTCTTTTTTTCCCCCCTTTTAATCCCTGCCTGAGTTTCCCTGGAAATACCAGGGATGCTCCCTCTGGAAATGCTTTTCCTGGAGACACAGAAAAGAGCAATGAGGGCTCTGATATTTAAATCCCAAGGACAGGACAGGAGGGACCAAACTCAGCTCGGCCACGTGAGGCAGATCCTATAAACCCCAAACCTCCCAAGCCGGGCTTAACTCACTTAAACCTGAATTTTGAGGGGGTTTTGTGGTGGCTCGGGTGGATTTGTGCCGATAAATTTTGGCAAAGCTGAGGCCACGATGGGGACACGGCGGCAGCGAAGGGAAGGCGGGCAGGGAATGGGGTCAGCAGGGTTAGGCGGGGCTGGGTTAAGCCGGGACTACCAAAGCCAGCATGGACTCACCGCGGTACATGGCGGGGGAATATCCTAAAGACGTTTCGTTATGGGGCTTCTCTGCAATTAAACAGAACACCGTGAGCAGCTCGGGGGAGGCGGGGAGAGTGCGGGAGGGGGAGGAGGGGGATTCCCAAAAAACAGTGAGGGTGGAGGGCAGGGAGACACCCCAAAAAACAGCGAGGGTGGAGGACACAGGGGATTCGCTAAAAACAGCGAGGGTGGAGGACACAGGGACATCCCAAAAAACAGCGAGGGTGGAGGACACAGGGACATCCCAAAAAACAGCGAGGGTGGAGGGCAGGGAGACACCCCAAAAAACAGAGAGGGTGGAGGACAGGGGGACATCCCAAAAAACAGCGAGGTGGAGGACACAGGGGATTCCCTAAACACAGTGAGGGCAGGGGACAGGGTTGGGGACACAGGGACATCCCAAAAAACAGCGAGGTGGAGGACACAGGGGATTCCCTAAAAACAGCGAGGGTGGAGGACACAGGGACATCCCAAAAAACAGCAAGGACAGGGGACAGGGTTGGGGACACAGGGACATCCCAAAAAACAGTGAGGGTGGAGGATACAGGGGATTCCCTAAAAACAGCGAGGACAGGGAACAGGGCAGGGGATGTGAGGAATTCCCAAAAATCAGCTAGGACATGGGATGGGGCTGGGGACACAGGGACAGGGTTGGGGACGCAGGGAATTCCCAAAAACAGAGAGCATGGAGGACACAGGGACATCCCAAAAACAGCAAGGACAGGACAGGGCAGGGGACACAGGGAATTCCCAAAAATCAGCAAGGACAGGGGATGGATCTGGGGACACAGGGACAGGGCAGGGGACACAGAGAATTCCCAAAAAACAGCGAGGAGGGGACAGGGTTGGAGCAGGGATCCTAAAGCACTCGGGACTGCGGCGCCTTCCAGGACAAACACAGCCAGGAATGGGAGGAAAAGGGGCTGATTTCCTTCTCCAAGGGGTGGGAAGAGCTGAAAGTGTGGGAATTGTGGCCTAAATATTTCCTTGGAATGTTTTTCTCTTTGGAATCTTTGGGAAAACCCTGAAATTGGAACAATTTGGAGGGGAAAATAGGGATTTTTCTCTGTTTATAACTACAGAAGGAAAGATATTCCAGCTGCCTTTTCCCGTGGGATGCACACAGACAGGGAGCCTTCCCATTTTCCCCCTGCATCCCATTCCATGATTTTTCACCAGCTGGGGAACACTTTTTGAAGGAGCCAGACTCAGGGATGAAGGCTGAGATGATCCAAGAGCTTGGGACAAATCCAAGCTCAGTCCCCTTCCAACGATTACCCCATCCCAAAAATTTTTGTGTGGGAAATGACAACCTCAGTTCTGGAATTATTAAGGAATCTGGGAGGTCCTGGGGTGGAATTTGCCTCTGATCCTACAGCAGTTGTTTCCCAAGGAAAACTGGAAGAGAAGGATCTGATTTTCCACAGAGCAAAGGGATGAGGGGAGAAGGAGGGGGAACTCAAATCCATGAAAATCCACAAGGATTTCATCCATGTTACTTCCAGAGCTGGATAAATACCTCGGGATGGAGCCCTTGGAGGCTCCAAACTCCACAAATCTCTGCTGGAATTTTTCCCAAAAATAAATGTCGAGATTCTTTGCCCAGCTCCGCAAACGGACAAATATTCAGAATTCACAAATAATACCCAGAATTTATAAATAATGTTGGGAATTAATGACCTGCCCGCATTCCCAGCGCTGGAAAAGAACCCATTGGAACGACTGAAATCCCTGATTCCCTACTCCAGCTTTGCACCAAGGAGGAGCTGCTACACCGAGGAGGAAAACTCATCACTCCCAGGCCCCTTTAATCACATCCCTGCTCATTCAAGCTGCCGGGAAATCAAATTAAATTCCTCCCATCGGGATTCGGGAGCTCCTGGCCCTTCCCCATAAAACAGGCAGCACCTCCCAGTTGGATCTTACTGGGAATGCTGGGAATGGGTGGGAGCTCCTGCCCGATGGTGGTTGATTGAGGATTTTGTCACCTCAAGACCCTGTGACAGCTCAGGGTCCTCATGTCCCTCAGATTCACTCCATTCCCTCTTCCGGAGTCACCCCAGCACACCAGGAATTCCTTTTCATTCAGGAATTCTCATTCCTGGAGAAGATCCTGCCCTGGAAGAGCCCAGATCCCATGGAAAGGCTCCAGAGAGAGCCCCTCATGTCCCCTCATCCATGCTCAGTGGGGACACCGGGGGATGCCCATCCCGAGCATCCCACCGGATTCCAGAGGCTCCAACCCTCCTGGAGACACCTCCCGGAGCAAAGGAGGCTCGGGAATATCCACAGCCACATTCCACACTCGTTTTCCCGCATCCAATCCCCTCGTGCAGCGCCAGAACCCGGAGCAAACCACGACCGCTTCCACCTTCCCAAAGCAGGGAACGATCCCTGGATATTTTACACTTCCCTGAACATGGTGGGAATGTGGAGACACTCCCAGTTTTATCCCAAACACACAGGATCGGTGATTCCTGCGTTTCCCTGGAGATGGCGGGAATGCTGTGTCAAGACACCCCCCAGTTTAATCCCAGAATTGGTGATTCCCACTCCAAATCACCTCTGGATATTTTACATTTCCCTGGACACAGTCGGAATCCTCCAGAACGCGTCAAAACTCCCTCTAATTTTCCCCAAACCCGCAGAACCGGCTGCTCCTGTGTTTCCCCCCGGGGAGACGACAATGGGAAATGCTCCCTGTGCCCTGCGACACCCCCAGCTCCACCCCGAACACACAGAACCAGCAATTCCCGCTTGGAATCACCTCCTAAAATCCGGGAAAAACCTCCTCACCGCTCCCTGCCCAAACTCATCCTTACCCCATCCCAACCAAACCACTGGAGCCACTCTTCCCTTGCTGAATTCCCAGTTGGAAAACCCCACGGGATGGAGGTCAAACTGGTCACCCAGGAGGAGGAACTTACTGGTTTTGACCTTGAGGGTGTAGGGATTCTTCTGCTGGATGGTGTGGGTGAAGTGGAAGCGAGCGTTGCAGCTGTAGTCGGTCAGCGCGTCCTGAGCCAGGACGTTGGAGAAGTAAAGGTCCCCATTGTGGCCCTGGGACACTCGCTTGTCCTGTGGGATTGGCTCCATGGCTGCGGGGATGGGAGGAGAGGGAACAGCGGGAATTCAGCGGGATTTATGGAGGAGGAGGAATGGCGCAAGGTGAGGGAAGGATGGGGAGAGCGAGAGAGAGGGGTGGAGGAGCTGCGGTGAGGCTAAAGTAGGAATGAGGGACCTGAATTAGCAGTAATGGCCCTAAACTAGCAGAAACCACCCTAAATTAACAGTAATGGTCCTGAACTTGAAGAAACTACCCTAAATTAACAGCAATGCCACTAAACTAGCAGAAACCGCCCTAAATTAGCAGTAATGCCCCTAAACTAGCAGAAACCACCCTAAATTAACAGCAATGGCCCTACACTTGAAGAAACCGCCCTAAATTAACAGTAATGCCACTAAACTAGCAGCCGTGATCCTAAACCAGTAGGAAGTGCCCTAAATTAGGAACAATGACCCTAAACAAATAAAATCCAACCCTAAGATAGCAGCCAGGACCCTAAACTAGCAGAAATGACCCTAATCTAGCAGAAACTACCATAAACTAGAAGAAAGTGCCCTAAACTAACAGAAAATGCCCTAAACTAACAGGACCAACCCTGAACTAGCAGAAACTGCCCTAAACTGACAGAAACAACCCTAAACTAACAGAAATTGCCCTAAACTTGTGGAAACTACCCTTAACTAGCAGCAACAACCCTAAACAAATGGGAACCACACAAAACTAGCAGAAATGACCCTAAATTAATGGAAACCACCCCCAAACTAACGGGAACCAACCCCAAACTATCAGTAACAACCACACCCGCGGTTGTTTTAAACCCTGCAGATGATGGAGCAGCCATTCCCAGGATTCCAGGTGGGAAAGGCGCTCCGGACTCACAGCTGCTCATCCAGAAGATGACAGGTTCAGGGAGGCCAGGGGGAGGATTGCACTGCAGGCTCAGAGGGGCTCCCTCATCCACCTCGATCACATCCACCTTCTCCTTGGGCCACAGTGGAGACTCTGCAGCGGGAAGGGAAGGAAAGGAAAGTGAGGAAAGGAGGGAAGGATTTCCCCCCTGGAGCAATTCCAGGTGGGTCCGGCTCGGTTTTGGCGCGGAATTCACCTGTGGGTGTTCCAAAGTCCCCAGAATCCATCCCTCAGATCCAGACCTTTAAATCCATGCCCTCAAATCCACACCCTCAAATCCTAACCCTCGGGTCCATCCCTGAAATCCATACCCTTAAATTCACATGTTCAGTTCCATGCCCTCATTTCCATAATCTCAATTCCATACCCTCAATTCCATCCCCTCAAATCCATATCCTCAATTTCATATGCAAATTCATCCCCTTAAATTCATCCCTCGAATACACCCTGAAATCCACCTCCTCAAATCCATATCCTCAATATCCCAAACCCTCAGTTCCACATCCTCAATCCCAAACTCTCAGTTTCGCACCCTCAATTCCTCAATTCCATCCCCTTAAATCCATGTCCTCAATTCCATATTCAAATCCATCCCCTTAAATTCATCCCTTGAATCCATCCCTGAAATCCACCTCCTTGAATCCATATCCACAATATCCCAAACCCTCACTTCCACACCCTCAGTTCCATCCCCTTAACTCCATATCCTCAATTCCATCCCTTTAAATCCATGTCCTCAATTCCGTATTCAATTCCATCCCCTTAAATTCATCCCTCAAATCCATCCCCTTTAATTCACCCCTCAAATTCACCCCTCGAATCCACACCCTCAAATCCATACCCTCAATATCCCAAACCCTCAACTCCTTACCCTCAAACCCATCCCGAGCGATTCCCCGCCAGCTCCTTCCCACTCCTTCCCCTGTCTCCTGAACTCCATTCTCCTGTCTCTCCTCCCACCCCAAAACCTCCCTTGGCCTCGCTCCTCTTCCCGGGAATCACTCACTGGAAACCTGGAGGTGGATTTTGCTGGAAAGGGCAGTTCCGAAGTCGTTCCTGGCGAAGCACTGATACTCGCCCTCGTAGTCGTCGGGTCGGCCACCGCTGTGGAAGTCGATGACCAAAGTTCCTGACCTCCTCCTCATGGACACCTTGGGATCCTTGGCCACGTTGAAGAACTTCCCGTTCCTCGTCCAGGAAAAGCTGGAATGGTGTGGGAAAAGTGGGAAAAGCTGGGTTTGAAACAGGCTCCCTGTGAGGTCCTTACCTGAGCTGTGCCGAGGGTGGGATGGGAAAATGGGATGGGATAGGATAATGGGATGGAATAATGGGATGGGATGGGATGGGATGGGATGGGATGGCATAATGGGATGGCATAATGGGATGGGGATTGGCACAGCTGGAGTGGCTCCAGAGCTCCGAGGGATGGAGGGATGAGGACCGGGAATGCACTCACGTGGGAACAGGATTGCCTTTGGCTTCGCATTCGATGAAGATGTCATCCCTGGGATCCACGATGTAATCCTTGACGGATTGCTTGGTGATTGTGGGGGGCTGGGGCACTGCAAGGAAAGGGAATCCCGTGAGGAGCCGAGGAGATCCCTCTGTGCCATCCCGCAGTGAATCCTGCTGGGATCTCAGCTCCTTCCCCTGGTTGGGGCAGAGATTTGGGGTCTGAATCCCGCAGAAAATTCCCGTGAATTCCGTGAATTCGTCAGGTCTTGGAGCATCACAGTCTCCAGACTCCCTTTAGGTACCAAAAAATCCCAATTCCCTGTCCATATCCTGGTCTCATTAGGGAATGTCCCAGTCACCCCACAGGGTGAATCCAGTGGGAATTCATCCTGGATCTGCAGCTCAGAAGGGGCTGGGCCAGGGATCCCGAGACATTCCTGGTTCAAGGAAGAGGCTCCAACCCCCCAGGGTGGCCCCAGAGGAGCTCAGACCTGGAATTTAGGAGGGTGGGGATGGGAAAAGGGACACAGGAACCCCGTGGCTGGAGCAGGATCCGGTGTTCGGGAATGCAGGGAGGGGAAAAGGGATGCAGGAACCCTGTGGCTGGAGTAGAATCCGGTGTTTGGGAATGCAGGGATGGGAAAAGGGATGCAGGAACTCCGTGGTCGGAACAGAACCCAGCCCTGATCTCTGAACTGCAGATCCCAGCCCCTGGGGTGAAGATCCAAAGCTGTTTCCTCATCCCTGAGATCCAGGGATGCTCCCAACGCTCCAGGATGTGGGGCTGAGCCTGGCACAGGCACTGGGAGGGGAATCCCACCCTTCCTCAAACCCAATTCCCTGCAGGAACAACTTTTCCACGACAAACACAGCCTGGACCCTGCTCCAGAGGGAGCTGGGAGTTCTCCCAGAGCTGCTCCAGCCTTTTCCAACCTGGATGTGTGGGAGAAGTGTCTCAAAAGGGACCACATCCCCCAGGTGCCACCAGTGCCACCACCATGCCCTGCTCAAGGACCCCTCATGCAGTTTTGGGGACAGGACATGGAGAGCAGGGAACACTTACATTCACTCTGGATATTTGCTGTTATTCCCAAAGGGAAAGCATAGAGGGAGGAAGAGAGGAGGTTAGTTCAGGAGCAATCCCATTCCCAGCACGGATGTGAAATAAATCCAGGGAGTTTGCCCAGGCCTTGAAAATCCTACACAAAAACCTTTTTTTTCCTTCCGAATGTTGAGGTGAAAAACCCAAATAGGGAGGAAAAAAATCCCAGATGTGGAGGAGAAAAACCCAAATGTGGAGAAAAATCATGGAAGTGGAGGAGAAAACCCAAATGTGGAGGAGAAAAACCCAAATGTGGAGAAAAATCACAGTTGTGGAGGAGAAAACACAAATGGGGAGAAAAATCCCAGAGGTGGAGGAGAAAACCTGAATGTGGAGAAAAATCCCAGATGTGGAGGAGAAAAACTCAAATGTGGAGGAGTAAAACCCAAATGTGGAGAAAAATCACAATTGTGAAGGAGAAAACACAAATAGGGAGAAAAATCCCAGATGTGGAGGAGAAAACCCAAATATGGAGAAAAATCCCAATTGTGGAGAGAAAAACCCAACGGAGGAGAAGAAAACCCAACGGTGGAAGAGAAAATCCACCTGGGGCTGTTCCCACCTGCATCCCACCTCCTCCCCATTCTGTTGGGGAATTTTCGGAGAGGAATTGGAGAGGATAAACCCCAAACTTACGATCCAAGGGGACCTCGATGGCGCTGACGAGGTGCTGGAGGCAGAGGGCGAAGGCGATTCCGGCGCAGGTGACCTGAGCTCTCCTCGGCATCATCTTGGAGCTTCCCTGGGTGGTCTCAGGATCTTGGGGCCAGAGAGATCCTCAGCTGGAAGGAAAAAATCCCAAAAATCACATCATGGAGCCAGTCCTGGTGTTTTACCCTTTGGGAACTTCGGGAATGCGGCTGAAAAAATGTTTGTGTGGGGTGGGAATGAGGCCAGGAATGGTGTCCAGGGTTTGGGGAACACGGAGTGGCTCTCCTGAGCCCAGGATTGTCCTGCTGGAAGGATTTATGGAGTTGTTTGGGCTCTGATCCTGGAGCAAGCGCCCAGGGACTGAGAGAAAATTCCCAGAGCAGTGGGATAAAAATGGAGCCCACGGGATCGAATAAAAAGGTGGATTTGCTGTTTTAAAAAATTAATAATAATTTTATTTTTATTCCATCAGGGCACTGGGATAAGCTCAGGGGTCTGGAGTGCCTCACGTCCCTAAAAGCCTGGCATTGATCCAGCAGAATTCTAGGACTGGGATCTTTCCTGACTGGTCTCCAAATAATCCCAATCCCAACCAGGATCCAGCTGTTTCCCTGGCAGATGTGCTGCGCTCCCAGCAGACCCCCACGACTTCCCAGGATCCCATTTTCCATCCTTTTATCCCTCTGGTGACAAACAGACCCCAAGAGGGCAGAAAAGAGGATCCTTCCTCCCGATTTTTATGCCCTGGGTGTGAGGCAGTGGGGGATTAAAAAGTGTCCAAATAGGAGCAGTTTGGGCTGGAAAACTGAAGAATTTGTTGTTTTCCTTGGATTTGGGGCGTGAGGAATGGCTGTGAGTGCAGGAGGAAGCTCTTGGCACAAATTCCTGCAGGGTATTTGTAAATATAGGAATTTAAAAGGGCTGAGCCTGAACTCTGCTGGCAAATCATGGAATCCTGGAATGGTTTGTGTTGGGAAGGGAATTTAAAGCTCATCCCAAGGGCAGGGACACCTCCCACTATCCCAGGTTGCTCCAACCTGGCCTTGGACACATCCAGGGATCCAAGGGCAACTTTTCCCTATAAATCCCTGTAGGGGCAATCCCCACTGCAACGGGGCTGCAAAAATCCAGGAATATCAGGAAGAAATGAAATTCCAAACAACTCCTGAGCTGTAAAAGCGACAACAGAACCCCTGGACCGAACCCACAGGCGGAATTCCGCGGGAATGATCCGGGATGATCCATAGGATTGCACGGGGCGGCGCTGACCGGGAGCAACGAAAAGCACAGAGGGAATTCATGCCCTGGAAAATGCCAGGCTCCTCCAGGCTCCTCCAGGCTCCTCCAGGCTCCTCCAGGGCCCCTTTGTCTGGAGCAGATGTGGGCAGCGGGAACGATCCCCGGGAACAATCCGCGGGAACAATTCCTGCCCGTGTAGGTGGGTCCCGGAGAACACAGCCCTGCATTGTCCCGGCTGCTCCCGCCGGGAACGGGGAATTCTCCCGGAGCAGCATCCGGAGCTGCCACAGGGAAGGAGGGATTGGGTTGAATCAGCTCGTTAGGACCAGCAGGATGCTCCCAGCAGCAGTTGGACTTTCATCCCAATTGGTGCCGGTTTATCCCGATTTACGGTTGCAGGAGGAGCAGTAAAACTTCAGGAATTGCTGTTTCCAGGGAACATTCTGGCAGCTCAGTTTGTTGCTTAATTAAAGCTGATTGAGGAGCGAGGAGAAAATCCTGTTGGGTTGGGATAATGTAATTCCGAGGGATATCCCAGAACACACGGGAAAAAAAAAGACATTTTTCCAAGCAGCAGAGGGTGGGACCACCATTCCCAAAAAATGGGAAAAACTCCTGGAAGGTCCATTTTTGGGGGGATCACAGCCTGTCTCCTCCTGCCACTGCATTCCCAGAGTTTCCTTAAGGAAAAACTCTTTAAGGAACATGTTCAGGGCTGTTTCTCCCAGCCCCTGATTGCTTGTCCCACTCCTCCACGGAATTTTTGCAGCGTTCCACGTTTTCCTTTCATTCCCCAGATCTCTCCCGCCTGGCACGTGGGTGAGGCTCAATCCCAAGCATTTTTAAAAGAACGGAACAAACAAAAAAAAGCATTGAGGGAGAGCTGCAGAGTTTCACCGGGAAACAGGGATGGATTCCCAAAAATCACCCACCAGGATCCCTCCCGTGGGAGGTGGGAATGAATCCGTGAATCCCCTGAGCTCTGGAGCAGGCAGGGAGGAGATTTGGGATTTAGAGTTCAACCTCCCGGATTGGGAGCAGCTGCTTGCAGGATCCTATCCCAGAAAAAGCTGGAATAGCAGGAATGAGATCATTGCTGGAAGAGCTGAGGATGTGTTTTGAAGGGTGGGAGAGGTTATAATTCCAGAATTAAATCATTCCCGCTTGGATCAGTGCGGGAGAGCAGGAGCAGCTCCAGGGCTCCTCATTGGTCCCAGCCCCACAAAAACAGGGATGGATTTATCCTCCTGTCCTGCTGGGAATGGGGGGAAATGCTGGAATTCCCTCAAGGAGAGGAACTCCATGGAAGTGTCATTCCAAGGGCGAGCAGGAGAAGTGGCAGGAATGGGAAATAAGCTGGAATCACTCGGCTCCAGCAGAAAATACAATTCAGCCTTCCCAATCCAGGAAAAAACAGGAAAAGGAAAGCCCGAAATTTTCCATGGAAAGCCTCGATGTGGCTGGGAGCAGCCAGAGCATATCCCAATATCCCTGTGCCAGCTGGGAATTGTCCCTGGGGTAGCTGATCCTGTGGGATCCGTGGGACACTGGGACATCCAATCCCACTAATCAGCTTCCCACCCTCCCACTGCCTCCCAGGGATTTTCCTTCCCCCAGCAGCAAAAAAAAAAATCCCAATTTTTGGGAGTAATCTGGTTAAAAACAAAGGGGATGCAGAGGATTTCTGCACCTTGGGAATGGCTCGGTTGGTAAGGAATGGGTTAGGATGAAAACTCCTGGTTTTTCCTTGGAATTTCAAAGGGAAAATCATTCACAGCCCTCCTGATATTGGAATTTTGATTGGAAAAAACACGCGGCGGCTTAATTAGGATGAGGTTTGTTTGGGAGTAACAAGGAAAGGAAGCAGCGAGCTAGGGGGAAAAACAGGGATTGAAAAAGGAAAATCCAGGTGGGAAAGGGAAAAGTTTGGTGCCCCTCCCCTTCCTGCATCTCCTCACCTGGCACTGGGGGACCCTGGGGTTGCTCCGGCACTGCTTTTCCAGGAATCCCGAGAGAAAATCCCAAAAAACCCCTGTGGGGTGGTGACTCAGGCACACTCCGGTCCCCTTGTCCCATTCCTGACAGAGCAGCAAATCCTATCCCAGCAAATCCTATCCCAGCAAATCCCAACCCAGCAAATCCCATCCCAAGGCCCTGGCAGCTCGGGACAGCCAGAGGTGACCTTGGACCAAGGTTTCCCCTCCTTCCCGGGGTCATCCATCCCACGCTGCTCCCGGAAAACCCCTGGAGCTGGTGGCCACGGGGACACGGGCAGGGCCTGTCCCCAGAGCGTCCCTGGGCCACCTCTCCTGGTGGCATCTGGCCCTGGGATCAGCCGAGGGTTAATCAGGTGGAAAAACAGCCCCGGGATGGATCCGGAGCCTCTGGAAAAGCTTCCCGGATCTTGCCTCTGCTCCTGCTGCCGGGAAACAACCCCGGGAGGAGATCCCAGAGCCAGGACTGGAGCAGTCAGAACCTCTCCAAGGATGGGAATTTGGAGAAGCTGTGGAGTTTTTGGGGAAAACTCCTCGTTTCTCCAATCACACGGAGCTGGAAGAGGCTTTGACTGGAATTCCCTTCCCTGCTGGACACAACCCACAGCTCATCCAAGCCATGGATGTTCTGTTCTTGGACACTTCCAGGAAAGTTCATTTCCCAAAAAAACCCAGCTGGTGACCAAAACAAGCTGACCCTCCAGGGTGTCATTCCTGGAAGGGTTCAGTGATCTCATTCCCACTTCCTTTCCCAGGAATTGTGACAGCCCTGGAGGACAGATGGAGCTTTTCCACAGGAATGGGGTGAAATCCCAAATTTATTCATTCCCCGGAGCTGGGAATGAGGAGGGCAAAACCTTTCCCTGCTATTTCCCACAATTCCTTGGTTTTTCTCACCATTCCCTGGCATTTCTCCCAACTTTTCCCGTCACTCTCCGTGGAATTGTCACTCTTTGTTACTCCATCATCAAATCCTGGTGTCGCCACCTCTCCATCTGCCTCCGGAGCTGCCTCCGGAATGGGAATAAATTAATTGGGAGAAGCTTTTGGCTCTGGGATAATGAGGTTGGCACAAATCCAGCTCAGGAGGGAGCCCTGGGATGTCGTGGTTTAAAAAAAAATTCCTTAAAAATAAAAGGGATTTTGGGGAATTAAAAAGCCAGGTTGGAATTTAGGGTTTCCTTGGAAAAGGTCAAAGGATTCAGGGAGGGATTGAGCCAGGAATGAATGAAGGGAGGATTTTTATCTGCATTCCCTGAGCTGCCAGACCTTTCCAATATCCCTGGATATTGGGATATTCCCTGGAAAAGGTGAAATCCGTGTCCTAAAAATCCTTGGAAACACAAATCTCCCCGTGCTGACAGTGCTGGAAGAGGGAGGGAAAATCTGCGGGAAAATTGTGGAGTTTGAAGCCAAGGAAAAAGAAAACAAAGGAAAGGGAAATTTCAATATTTAACAACTCCCACCTCATCTCCGATCCACCAAAGATTCCTGCTGGGAATATTCAATGGAAAAAGCATGAAAATCCATTAAAACCCCGGAGCTGAGGGAAACAAGAAGCAGGGATTGGGAACGAGGGCTGGATCACCAAATTCCTTGAATTCTGCGAGTCGGAATTGGAGCTGGAATCCAACTTTAGTAAAAATCCCGAGAAGGTTTTCCCTGAAAAATTCAGGGAGGAGAGGAGGGATCCCAACTCTGGCACAGCTCACGGGTTTTTTTGGGGCACGACCTGTCCCAAAAAAAACATTCCAAGTTTTTTTTTGCCTTTCCCAGATAATGTGGGAATCCAAGGTGTGTTCCGCCTTAGCTGAGGTGATGTGGAAAACTGAGAATCTCCATCTTGTGGCTCTGGGAAGGATTTCTCTCCCTTTTCCCAAGCACAAGCGCTCAGAGCGGGTTTTTTTGTGGAAAAACCGGAATTTCCGTGCTGGAGGGATGAATCCCACAGGATCCAGGCACAAAACCCCTTTGGGATGTCAGGGAATCCCACAGAAAGCTCAGAGGAGGATGATCCAAAGCAGGATGCCAGACCCCTTTTTGGGAATTTCCGACTTTCCCCAATCCTCGCCCTGCCGCTCTCCCGCATCCCTCGGGATCACATCCCTCGCTGGTGGCCATGGCAACGCCAATCCAAGCAGGAAAGGGGAAGAATCTGCTCCTCAGCTGGAAAATCATTCGTGAGGAATTGATGCCTTTCTCTGGTCTTAAAATTAAAATTGAAACGTGGTTTATGGGGAAAAGAGGTTTTTACCTCGGTGTTTGTTTCAGGATCTTTGGGGTGCAGCACTTGGTCCAGGTGGAATGCCCTGAAAATGCATTCACCCCTCACACCAAAATACACACAATTATAGACCTTGTGTAATTAACATATTAATCAAATATTTTCTAATGAGAGGCTCGAGTGAACTCTTTGTTTTGAGGAACCTTCCCCTTTGGATGGGTTTATTTTAGTTTACAAAATGTGTTCTGGAGAGGCCCTTGGTGTCTGGGGCTCCCAGGATGTTTGCTCTCCTGGTTTAACAGTGCCGTGGGGCTGAGCTGAGTTATCAGCCTTGGGAAGTCACAGTGTGTGGGCTAAAAGCACTGAGAATACATCAAACTATAAAAGAGTGTGTGAGAGGGGTGTGAAAGAAAAAGTAAAAAGTCATCCTGGCATCAGGATGAGGGAGAGCTCAGAGCCAACCCTCTGGAAGCTGCTCCTGCCCGGAACAGGCCCTTTCTGGCTGTTCCAATTGGGAAAACGCTCCTGATTTATTATTAAATAGGGAAAAGATTCCTTATTTTGTTGTTGTTGGGTTCAGTAAGGAGGAAAATTTTCCTTGGTGATCCCAGCCCTGCTCCCAGAGCCTTTCCTGCTTTTCCAGAGCCTCTTGAGTCAGAGCATCGAAGCGGGAGGAGAGTTTGGGAAAGCGGAGCAGGCAAAGCTTGGCTTTAAACAGTGATGGAATTGTTCCTGGGAGGAGAACGGTGCTATTTCCCAGCTCCCGAGGGAATTCCGCTCCATCAGCTCCAGCTCCGAATTCCCAGAGGCTGTGGGGAAGCTCCAAACCTCCCGCCTGTGCTTCCCACTCCCCTGGAATGACCCCATCCCACAGCGGCGCCGATCCCGCAATCCCAGGGCGCTCAGAGCGGGAGGCACAATCAGCTCATTCCCACATTACTCCAACTCCTCCGGCAGGAAAAAGCTCCTTAACAACCCGAGGAGTCAGGAGAGCACTTTTCCATCTCCTCGGGATTAGCGCGGATGAATCCCAATGAAATGGAAAGGTGGGAATGGCTCCGATGAGGGAGGAGTTCACACCACCCCTCCAGACTCCAGCTCGAGGTTTTTCCTCTCTATCCCGAACAAAAAGGGTCTCAAATTCCAGGATTTATAGGAAATTTCCACCTCCTCACAGGTTATTCCAAAGGCAGGGAGCTTCCTTTTCCCTCTCCCAGTTCAGGCGCAGTTTTCCCCCTCCGGAGCTCAGGTTCAGGTTTTCCCCCTCTCTATCCTGAACTCCAAGCGTCTCAAATCCCAGGATTTACAGGAAATCTCCACCTCCTCACAGGTTATTCCAAGGACAGGGAATAATTCGCCTCCTGTTGCCTCTCCTATTTTTTCCCCTCTCCAAAGCTCAGGCAGAAGTTCTCCCTCTTTATCCCAAACAAAAAAAGTCCAAATCCAAGGATTTACAGAAAATATTCCAGGGACAGGGACTCACCTCCCTTTACCTCTCTCATTTTTCCCCACACACAAATCCCAGGCTGAACTTCTCACTCTCTTTATCCCAAACCCCAAAAGACTCCCCGAATCCCCGAAAGGATGCCCTGAGCCCTCCACACCCCCCCAAAAAACCCTGCAGACCCAGCGTGGGCTCATCCCAAACCCCTCCATCCCTCGGAGAAGGGCTCAGCCTCCACCACCCCGACCGATAATCCCAATTTTCTCCCTTCTCTCCCTCCTTTTTCCCGAGGGGAAACAATGGAGCCGTGGCACCGGACACTGCCCACTCTGTGCCCTCCCCGTGCCCGAGTGCCAGCCCGGGCCTGGCCCCGCTGCCAGCAGGGTGACGCCGTTTTGTTCCCAGATGCAGCTTCCCTTTTGTTCCTCATCCCGCGGAAAAAAATGAGCGGAGACATCCCCTGGCCACCGAGAATTCCCGGCCAGGGAATTTCTGAGCATCCTGCCCAGATATTCCAGCCGGGATGGAACCTCTTGGTTTTTCCTCTCGCTCGTTTTGCAGCGGGAAAAGTGCAGAGGAATAACAGGGAGGAATCTTTGGTGGGATAATTGTTGGGAGGTGCTGAGCGGAGGTGGAAGGGATTTCCCGGGTTGGGGGTGCAGGAACTTCGGGAGAGACTTCCCAGGGAATAAAAGTGGGAATTTCCCGGCGAAGGCTGATTAGGACTAATCAGGCAGGCCCAGGAGCGATAAACCCGATTGAAAAACAAAGCTCGGCTTTGTAGCTTTAAACGAGGAATCGCCCAATCCCATCCGCAGATTCATTAGCATCTCATTAATATGCAATTCCCATTTTCCTGATTAAACGGTTGGGAGTAGGGAAGGCTGAGAGGAGGAGGTGCCCTGGTGTTGGCTCTGAGCCCTTGGGACACCTTTCGGAGCAAGAATTCCCATTTTCCTGCTTCCCAAGGTGCCCTCCAAGGATTCACTTTTTCCCGGCTCAGATTTATCCAAGCCCTGACACTTGGGAGCAAACACAGCAGCATTCCCTGTTTTCCAGCTCCCGCATCCCAGTATGGCATTAACTCCGCTCCAAGGGTAATCTTCTTATCTCCACCACCAAAATTCCCACTTTTGTGGCGATTCTGGGAACTTGGAGCTTCCAGGAGCTGCTCCCGAGGTTTTGGCGATTCTCTGAATCCCATCCCAGCTCCCTCCGTCTCCAGGACTCCCCCAAATCCTCCCTCCCCCACTGCAAACCCCTCTCAGTTCCTCTTTGTGCCTCATTAACCCTCGGGAGCCGCTGGGATAATTCCAGCCCGGCTGATCCCGGATTTTCTGGGATTGGGCGATGCCCACTGGGCATGCCGGAGAGATTTCCAACCGCTGGAAAATTGGAGTGGGGCCGGGAGGGAGAAGGATGGGACAGCGAGAGGAGCAAAGCTCAGGATCTGAAGCCATCAAATCCCATCCCTGACCATGGATTTGCTCCTTCTCCCGGTTTTCCTTGGATCCGCGGGAATTAAAAGCTACTCTAGCCTCTTGGAGAGGGAACATTAAAGAGAGACGAGATCTGAGAGAGGCCGAGAGGGTTTCAATTTACTCAGGACGCCTAAAGCAGCTCCTGGGATGTTCCATCAGGATATCAAAGGAAAAACGGAAGGTCAGAGAGGATCTACTCCCACCCCGGAGCCATTCCATGATTTCCGAGGGAGAGGAGGAGGAGGGAACAGCAGAATTCCCAAGGGTGGCCACGAAGGCACCTCCCAGACCCCCCCTGATCACTTTGTCCTGGTTCTGGACAGGGCAACATTCCTGCTGTTTCCTCTCCTCCAGCGGAACATGAGGCTAAAATTATCCCTGAGCAGCCCAAATCCCAAATCCCAGTGTTTTTATGGCCTCTGGGAGCCCGATCCTGAGGAAAACTCCGGCTGTGGCACAGATCAGGAGCAGAAACAGCAGGAGGGTGGCACGGATTGATCCGAGGTGGCACAATTTGGGATTGGCACAATTTGGGATTGGCACATCTTGGATTGCCACATGCAACTGCCTGGGGCCAGGGCTGGGGGATCTCCTGGGAATGGCACCCCCATGGCCCCTCCCAACTCAGAATTAGTGGGAAAAGGATCCCAAAATCTCCCAAAGCCCCTCTGTGACATCTCCTGGCTCAGATTTAGTGGGAAAAGGATCCCAAATTCTCCCAAACCNCATTCCTGCTGTTTCCTCTCCTCCAGCGGAACATGAGGCTAAAATTATCCCTGAGCAGCCCAAATCCCAAATCCCAGTGTTTTTATGGCCTCTGGGAGCCCGATCCTGAGGAAAACTCCGGCTGTGGCACAGATCAGGAGCAGAAACAGCAGGAGGGTGGCACGGATTGATCCGAGGTGGCACAATTTGGGATTGGCACAATTTGGGATTGGCACATCTTGGATTGCCACATGCAACTGCCTGGGGCCAGGGCTGGGGGNGCAATTTGGGATTGGCACATCCCCGATTGCCACATGCACCTGCCTGGGGCCAGGGCTGGGGGATCTCCTGGGAATGGCTCCTCCAAAGCCTCTCCCAGACCAGGTTTAGTGGGAAGAGGATCCCAAAATCTCCCAAAGCACCCATGTGGCTCCTCCCAGCTCAGAATTAGTGGAAAAAGGATCCCAAAATCTCCCAAAGCCCCTCTGCAACATCTCCCAGCTCAGATTTAGTGGGAAAAGGATCCCAAATTCTCCCAAACCCCTCCCTCAGTTCAGGTTTGCAGGGAAAGGGATCCCAAATCTTCCCAAAGTCCCTCCACAGCCTCTCCCGGCTCAGGTTTCCAGGGAGGAGGATCCCAAAGCCTCCCTCAGCCCCTCGCTGCCCATCCCATTCCAGGGATAATTGTGCCATCTGCCCTCCCACATCCCAGCAGCTGTTTGGGATCAATCCCGGTCATTCCAACCCCCCTTCCACCAGACAATAGGGCAGGAACTGCTCTTCCCTCGGGAAAAAGGGTTTATTTTGCTTCCTGGGGTGTTTTTTCCCTGGAATATCCACCTGCATCCCTGTTTTTCACCTCGCTTCGGTTTGGAAGAGGAATTCTGAGAAACACCCCTGGATGGGAATTCCCGAGGAGTGTCCATTCCCACCTCCATCCCAAATCCGGAATTGGGGTCAAAACCCTGCCAGGAAACATTTAGAAAACCCCAAATTCCCCCCTGGCTCAGCCGTGCCATTCCCAGGAATCATTCCCACCTCCATCCCAACCCTAGGCCTGACCACAAAGGCTGGAAAAGGGAGACAAAGGAACCGGAATCCCTGGAATCAAACCTTCAGGAGCAGCCTGCTGTCCTGGGCCGGGGCCAGCTCAGCCTCGCAGCTGTCACCGGGGTCAGCGCATTCAGACGAGGTCAACCAAAAATCCCCAGGCCTGATCCCAGCTGCTGGAATGGCTGGGAATAAATCCCTGTGGGGCCCCAGTAGCTGGATCCCGGAGCCATCCGTAGGGAATGACGGCCTGGGATGCACAAAATCAGATTTTGAAGGACTTTTGGGAAAATCTGGCCTTAAAAATGGCCGGTTCTTGTGTCGGATGTCAAAAAAATACGTGGATGGATTCACCCGAATTCCAGCTTTTTTGGGTGAATTCGGTCAAATTTCAGCTTTTCTGGGAATAAAGGGAGGAGCGCAGAGTTTTGACAGGAAGTTTGGGTATGAGATATTTTGTATTAGAATTCGAATTTTCTGGATATCGGGGAGGAAGAAAATGGGATGATCGATTCATTGAGTGGATTGGTGGTGGAATCACAGAATGGTTTGGGTTGGGAGGGAGATTAAAGATCCCCCAGTGCCACCACAGGGGCACCTTCCCAATCCCAGGTGGCTCCAAGCCCCATCCAACCTGACCTGGGACACTTCCAGGGGTGGGGCAGCCATGAATTCTCTGGGAATCCCAGCCCCTCCCCACACTCACAGGGAAGAATTCTTCTCAATATCTCGCCCAAATCTCCCCTTCTTCAGTCTGAACCCATCTCCTTGTCCTGTCAGCCCAATTCCTGCTGCAGATTCCCTTTTCCTTCCTTGTCACCCCCTCAGATCCTGAGATCTCCACGCAAATCTGATCCCAAGCTCTCCACACAATCCAAATCCTGAGATCTCCACATGAACCAAATCCCGGGGTCTCCGCACAAATTGGATCCCGATATCCCCACACAAATCAGATCCCGATATCCCCACACAAATCAGATCCTGATATCCCCACACAAATCAGATCCCGATATCGCCACACGAATCAGATCCCAAGGTCTCCACACAAATCGAGTCCCGATATCCCCACACGAATCGGATCTCGATATCCCCACACAAATCAGATCCCGAGGTCTCCACATGAACCAAATATCGATATTCCCACACTAATCAAATCCCGAGGTCCCCACAAAATCCTGATATCCTCACACAAATCAGATCCTGACGCCGCCACCCGACATTCCCTTCTCCAGGCTGAACATTCCCAACGTCCCCAATGTTGGGAAGCGTCACCAGAGGAGGTCCCCGAGCGTCCTGGCACGTGCAGGTGGCACAAAGCTTCATCCCATCCCTCCCCTCCTCCTGCTCCCAGCTGGGATCACCTCAATCCCATCCCAAGGAGATCCCAACAATGACCCTTTGTGGCTGGCTCTGCTGGGAATGTTGAAGCCATATTTCGGGAATGTGATGACACCGAGGGGACAGCAGGGATGGGAGCTTCTGCAGGGCCCTGCACTCCATCAGCACCCGGCTGAGGTCACAGAGGAGCCTTTATCCCACACAGATCGGGATTGGGAGCAATCCCAACCCCCACAAACGGGACCACAATCTCCTTAAATCCAGAGTGGTTGGTGGTGCCACCGTCCTGGATAGCCGAGATAAGGGAATGAAGCAGCTTTGGGAAGAGTGAGGAAAGATGGAAAAGCTGGAGCAGAAGTCATCCAACAACGTAGAAATTGAGGAAAATGAGGTTGGAAAGGAATTCCCTCCAGGGCAGGAAGAAATCCACACCTCTCTGACAAGAATTGTGAGGGAATCCAACCTCTGGATGAATCCTGCTGGGTTTAAAAGCCAAGGGAATTCCCTCAACCTTAGGGAAGAGCCTGTGGGACATGAGAGAGGGGCTGACCACCCAGCATCCAAGCTCCAGCTTAAAAACCCCTCTGAAGGTGGAAAAGGGGGAATTCCCACATTTTCTGCATCCTGTTGTTCCAGTGTATCCCAGTTTCCAGTTTTTATCCTGGATTTGAGGAGGAATATGGAGATGGGAACTCAGGGAATTACGTGGAGTTTCCCAAATCCCCGAGAGGGGCTTCAGCACCCTGGAGAGCGACCTGATCCAAGAGGATCCTTTTCCCTCTCAAGGATATTCCCATGCCTGGCATTCCCAGGTTTTCCAGAGAATTTGTGGCTGCTCAGTGTCCCTGGAAGTTTTCAAGGCCAGCTTGGAGCAACCTGGGATAGGGGAAGGTGTCCCATGGAAAGGGGATGAGCTTTCGTTTTCCAACCCAAATTATTCCATGATTCCCTCTTATAACTCAATCATCCTTAGGATAAGCAGGAAAAGGGAACAATTCGGAGGGAAAAAGGGAATTTCAGTGTATTTTCCGCAGATCCAAGGAGAACCTTCCCACCCTCCCAGCTCCTGCTGGAGCTGCCAGCCTGGTCTATCCATGCCAGGAGATTTCAGGAGGAATTCGGGATTCAGGCTGACAGAGCCACAGGATCAGATTCCGACTGTCCCTGGGAAAACGAGCAAAATTCCCCTGCCAAGGAGGCAGAAAGCGGCGGAAAACCTGCCAGGAATTCCAATGAACCTCCGGCTTCACCTTGCGCCAGCCCTGGTGGTTGTGCTCCCGTTTTCCCACTCCCTGTGAGGATCCGGGTTTGTTTCCAGAGGGTGAGGAAGGCGCATCCAGGAATCCAGGGCAGGGATTTATCTGCTCTTCCCAAGCCTGGATTGTGGAAAGCTCCGTCTTCCCTTTGGATGCTCCTCCGGAATACTGGGAATGCACCAACTCACTGCTTAGGCTCAGAGGTAGAAGAATATCAGGAAAAAAATTCCCAAATTCTCCTTTGGAAGGAAAATCTTCATTATTCCCTCTTCCCTGTGCCCTTGGGATGCTCCATCCCAACACCATCCCTGAGGATAACGAGGCTGGATCCCAAAAATAACAGCATGAGATCCAAAAGAACCTAAGGAGTAGCATCCTCGGGAATTTCTGCCCACCCAAACTCATCCCTGTTTGTTCCCTGGATAATCCCACTCCTCCGATCTCATTAAGTGGGAATGGTGATCCCGATAAGCCGAGGGATAAATCCTCCTCTTTTTTAATCCGTAATAACCCTGCCTGGTTTCTTTCAGCTCGGGATTAAGGGGAAAAGGAAAAGGGAGGAGGGAGATAATGGAAAGTTTAAACTTCCAGCAAGCCCATCCCGAGACGGAATCCCTGGAATTACGCAATAATTATCCCGGATAGCCTGGAAAGGATTGAAGAGGCTTCAGGAAGAGGGGGGAAAGATGGAAAAAGCTGGAGCAGAAGTCATCCGACGGCGTGGAAAATGAGGAAAATGAGGTTGGAAAGGAATTCCCTCCAGGGCAGGAAGGAATCCAGACCTCCCTGACGAGATTGGACAAGAATTGTAAGGGAATCCAACCCCTGGATGGATCCTGCTGGGTGTCAGGAATCTTTTGGGAAGGGCAAATGAAAGCTGAGGAATAAAGGGAAGTGCCAGAGGCTTTTTCCTTGGGGTTTTTTAGGAGTCTCCTTGCAGGTTTTGCTGTTTGAATTCAAATTAAGTCTGATTTTCAGTGTGTCACTCAACGGGTTTAAATCTTCCCAATTCAGCTGCTTTTATCCCACCTAAAAAGTGTGGAAAACAGGGAATTCCACAGCTCCCAGAAACCAAAGGAAGAAAAGGAATTCTGCCTGAACTTCCAGATTTTTTCCCCTGTAAACGAAGTTCTGATGAGATCTGGGAGGTTGGTGCTGCCCAGACGAGTAAATCACAACCTCACTTTGGAAAATCCACTCCCACATGGAAAACAAATCTGGAAATTCCTGCTGAGCGCTCCCAGATAAAATCGGAGCCTCGGGAGTGTCCTGGGAATGTGGCTGTTCCATCTTCCCAGATTTCTCAAACAAATCCCAAACTTTTCCCCTGGGGGTTCCTCCTTTGCTGAGGGCACCAAGGGCAGGATGGAGCCAACAAATTCCAAAGCTCTGAGTTCCTTTTCCAAGCTCCCAGGTGAGCTCCACTGGTGTTCATCCAGGGAATATTTTCTTGGATCATCCCAGACCTGCCACATTCCTGCTCATTTCTCCATTTCTGGATAAAACAGGTCTTTATCCAGGGAATATTTCCTTGGAGCACCCCAGAACTTCCCCATTTTTCCTCAGTGGGGCTGAGCAGGTGACAGGGACAGAGGGAGGATCCGATCCTGGCCAGGGCTCTGATCCCTATGGATAATTCCTTCTCCCAAGGTCACTCCACCTGGGATGGAGCATTGGGATTAAAAATAGCTCCAGTGGGAAGCGAAACTTCCTTAAATCCATTTATTCCCCCTTTTCCCAACAAAGATCCCTTTTCCTCCTGACTGTGTCCATCTCTTCCCTCCTGATGGTGGGAATCTCCAAGGCTTTCCTAGGATGGCATTCCCAAATTCTAGTTCCCATTCCCAGGTGGATCCTGACTCATTTCGTGGTTCACAGATGATCCCAACCCCTTCTCTGCTCATCTCTGAGATTTGAGGGCACAACCCCTCTGCACTCAGGAGTATCCCATGAGTATCCTACTCAGAGTATCCCAACCGCCTCCCAGGAGCAAAAGGAGAAGAAAAAAAAAATCCTCATTTTTCCACATTATTATTAAATATTTTCGCCCATTTTTGACCACCCTTTGTGCTCCCTTTGTGGTGGAGCTTTTCCAGCAGATTTTGGGGGATTTTATCCCTGAAAACCCCTGGAGAAAATGAGAGGGAGAATAAATCCTGATCGATTCATTTGGAAAACGCAGGATATTCCCCATTTAATCATCAGCTGGGAGAGGGGATGATTGGATGGGGCTGGGTTTAAATCAAATCCCTCGGGATGAGGATGAGGATGGAGCTTTGTTAAACCCAGAATTAACACAAAGCCAAGCCCAGGTCCCAACTCCTGTAAACAAAGTCGCTTTTCCAACCGAACAACTTCTCCCTGTCAGCAGAGCAGTTTTCCATGCATTATTTATGTTGGATTCACGTTACAACCACACACACAAAAAAAAAAGGGAAAAGCAGCAAAGGCCCAGCCTGGAACTGAGAGACGGCAAAATTAAAATAGAAATCCATCAGAAAAATGCTAAATTTGAGGGATTTTCTTTTTCGGGAGAGAAAGTGAAGTTTTCTTGGAACAAAGCAGCCCCTCGGCGGCTGCCAAAGAGGGGGAGGTTTTCCAGGAGCACGAGCGGAAAGAAAGGAGTCAGCATCCCTGGAAAAGTCACAGGATTCTTGCTTTTGTCCTCGGCAGCTGCCAGGAGCACCCCGGAAACACCACAGCGCCACAGGATCCATCTTAAAGCAGCCAGGCCTCTGCTGGGCATGTCAGAATTCCAGCTTTTCCCGCAATTCCCGCATCCCCCTGGCCCTCGGCGCTACCCCTTTGCCGGCACCCAGCCGGGAACACCCCGGGGTGACTTTCAGGAGTGCTCCGGAGCCATCCCAAGGACCTGACCTTGAGGAAGGAACCCACAGGCAACATTCCAAAGGGAAAAGCAAAACCCATCCCAGCAATACGCACCGGCCGTGCCCAGTTTCCGCAGGGATGGGATTTTCTGGCCAAAACCTCTGTTTTCCCACCCAAAACCCCTCTCAGCTCCATCCCCAGAGGCCTCCCCGGGATGGAATGCGCTGCTTCCATGCTCCCTGTCCTCCGAGGAGCACCTGAGGCCAGGGAAAAGGGAGGAACCCTCTCCATCCCTGCTCCATCCCTGCTCCATCCCAACAATCCCTCTCCCCCGGGCCTCAGCGCTCCCACCTCCGCCGCGGCCTCCTCGCCATCCTCGCCCCATTCCCGAGCTTTTCCCGGCCATGGGAGCAGCGGGAGCGCCCTTGGAGCCGGGAGTCCCAATGATTCAGCACTTTCCCCCCTGTTCCCGAAGGGAAATCGATCCCGGGGAGCGGCTGCGGGAGGATGCGGATCCCGCACCCGGCACTCACCGCTCGCCGCCGGGGCCCGGCGCTTCCCGGAGCCGCATCCCAAGCCCCAGGTGCGTTTTCCCGACGGATTTTTTCCGGCCAGGGATGTTCTTCCGGAGGGAGAATCCACCCCTCCACCCACCCAGAAGGCGACAGGGAAGGAGCGAGGAGCTGAGGGGAAGCGATCCTTTTCGGGCCCCCAAAGTTGCTCTGTCACCCCAAGGTCTCCACCTGGGCTGCGCTCCCCGTGCCCCCGCACCGCCACCGCGGGATTTTGTCACACGCAGGGACACGGAGCCGTGACGTAACAGCCAAAATCCCATCACACGCCCCGGCTCCTCCCTCCCGGGGTCCGGCCAGCAAAAACCGGCAGCATTTTGGGGGTCACCGAGCAGGTTGGGGACCCCAAACCCGCGTTGAGGATGCGCGGTTTCCCCACACCCTATCCCCGCTCTTCCCCCTTCATGCTCAGCCCTGAGCATCCCCCAGGATCTTCCCGCATCCCGGTGATTCCCGATCCCGGTTGCTCCTTACCGGTGCGAGCTGGGCTGGCCGCAGCCGGGGCTCGGTGCGGTCTCGGTGCGCCGCACTGCGCGCTCCCGGGCGCGGCCGCGCCGCACTGCGCGCTCCCGAGCAGGCTCAGAGCGAGCGCGCACCGACAGCAGCAGGAGGAGGAGGAGGAAGAGGCAGGGAAGGGAGGGAGGAAGGCACAGGCTGGAGGGGAGGGGGCTGAGCAAGGGGAGGAGCTCATTAGCGGAGCCCTTAATGAGCAGCCGCGCAGAGCGGGGCTGAGCCTTCCTCATCCTAAAGGCGCAATCCGGGGATGGAAATGGGAATTTTGGGGAAGGGGAGGAGTTTGGGTCACCCCGCGGGTGAGAAGAGTGCCCAGGGAGACAAATCATCCTCCAGGATCATCAACAAAGGACGAAAAAAAACCCAAAAAAACCCAAAAAAAAACCGGAGTGAAATTCGGGGAGGTTTTTCCATTTCCACCAAGGGCGAGCAGCGTCCCCCGGCGCTGCTGGAGGGGAGCGCGAGTGGCGCAGCTCGGCCGGGGGTGCGACAGCAGCTGCGGGCACTGCTGGCACTGCTGGCACCGCTGGCACTGCTGGCACTGCTGGCACCGCTGGCACTGCAGGCACTGCTGGCACTGCTGGCATTGGTGGCACTGGTGGCACTGGGGGTGACGCTGCTGACACTGCTGGCATTAGTGGCACTGGGGGTGACACTGGTGGCACTGCTGGCATTGGTGACACTGGTGGCACTGCTGGCATTGGTGGTACTGGTGGCACTGGGGGTGACACTGCTGACACTGCTGGCATTAGTGGCATTGGTGACACTGGTGGCACCGGGGGCACTGGGGGTGGCACTGGTGGCATTGGTGGCACTGCTGGCACTGCTGGCATTGCTGGCACTGGGGGTGACACTGCTGGCACTGCTGGCATTAGTGGCATTGGTGACACTGGTGGCACTGGGGTCAGTGGGGGTGGCGCTGGTGGCATTGGTGGCACTGCTGGCACTGGTGGAATTGGTGGCACTGGTGGCATTTTTGGCACTGCTGGTATTGGTGATGCCAGTGGCATTGATGACACTGGGGGTGGCACTGGCGGCGCTGATGGTCACCGGTGGCATTGGCAGTACTGCTGGCACTGCGGGTGGCACTGGTGGCCCTGGTGGCCCTGGTGGCCCTGCTGGCACTGCTGGCACTGCTGGCACTGTCCCCCCCAGTGACCAGCAGAGGTGACCTCCCGAGCCTGGACATCTCCATGGCCACTCCTGGGAAAACCAGGATCGGAGCTCTCTGTTGAATGAAATCTCCTCCCCCTCCCAGGGAGGTTTGTGGCTTCTCCTTCCCGAGATTTTTATTAAATTCCCAATTTCCTGCTGAGGCTGCAGAGCTGGAATTGCTGGAGGTGGATCTCGGGAAGCGCCAGGGTGAGCCTGGCTTTCCTTTCGCTGCTAAATTGAATATAAAAATACGAAATGTTTGATTTTAGAGGTATAAAAATATATAAATGAAATCTATTGAATATGCCAGAGCAAATCATGGAATGATTCATGGAATCAGGGAATGGTTTGGGCTGGAAAAGAGATTAAATTCATCCCTTTCCACCCCCCTGCCATGGGCAGGGACACATTCCTCCATCCCAGGCTGCTCCCATCCCGCCTTGGACACTTCCAGGGATGGAGCAGCCACGAATTCTCCGGGAATTCCATCCCAGCCCCTCCCCATCCCCACAGGGAAGGATTCTTCCCAATATCCAAACAAAATTTCCCCTTTTTCACTCTGAACCCCTTCCCCCTTTTCCTGCCACTCCATCCCTTGTCCAATGTCCTTTTCCATCTTTCCTGAGCCTTCCCTCAGCTCCTGCAAGGTCACAATTGGATCATCCCAAAGCTTCCCTTACCCAGGATGAACAATCCCAATTTTCCAGCGTTTCCTCACTCCAGAGCTGCTCCATCCCTTGGATCATCCTGGAGCCTCCTCTGGATTTGCTCCAGGTCCCTCCTGAGCTGGGAATTCCAGGGCTGGAGGTCTCGCCTGGAGGAGCAGAATCTCCCCCCTTCCCTGCTCCATTCATCCCCTGGTTTATCCCAAAAAATTCCATTCCTGGCTGTCTCCATCCCATGGAAACGAGGGAAGAATTCCCAGGTCAGAAATTCCATGTGGATTCCCGAGTTTGCTGCATCACCAGAGGTGAAAAAACTTCCTGTGGGGATGTGGGGAAGGAGCTGGAAATCCCAATTTCCCTATGGAATAACAGATGCCAGGAGCAGCTGCTGGGGAAGGAAGGAGATAAATCAATCAGGAGTATTCTGAGAGAGAGCAGAATTCCAGCTCCACATCCCCAGCTGCCCGGAGCTGGGAAAAACCAGGAAAAAGCCATGGGGAAAATTGGGAAAAAGCCATGGGGAAAATGGGGAAAAAGTCAGGGGGAAAACTAGGAAAAAGCAATGGGGAAAATGGGGGAAAAGCCATGGGGAAAAACGGGAAAAAGTCATTGGAAAAATGGGNCCAGGAAAAAACCATGGGGAAAATTGGGAAAAAGCCATGGGGAAAATGGGGGAAAAGTCATTGGAAAAATGGGGGAAAAGCCATGGGAAAAATTGGGAAAAAGTCATTGGAAAAATGGGAAAAAGTCAGGGGGAAAACCAGGAAAAAGCCAGGGGGAAAATGGGGGAAAAGCCATGGGGAAAACTGGGAAAAAGCCATGGGGAAAATTGGGAAAAAGTCATGAGGAAAACCGGGAAAAAGCCAAACCATCCTCAAGGATCAGCAACAAAGGGGAAAAAAAAATCCTGGAGTTAAATTCGGGGACATTTTTCCATGGATGTCACCAAAGTCAGGGATCCTGACGCCGCAGCTTTGGGAACATCAGATTTCGCCAGGCTTTGCCTTTTCCGCCTGGATCCTGCCGGATTTGGGGCGGGAGAAGGGAATTTCACTCCCGAGCTGCCTCCCCAGCAGTGCTGACTGCTCCTCCAAGATGCTGATCCCAGAGAATTCCAGAGGGATCCAAGGGCACTCTGAGCTTCCGGAGCTGCTCAGAGCCTTGAAAAATTTTTTTCTCCTTTTCTCCTTCTTCCTTTCTCTCCTGTTCTTTTCCTCTTCTGGGAAGGAACTGAAAAATCCTCTTTTTTTGGGAAGTTTCCATGGAAAATCCCATCTGGGAGAGGTCACTGCCCTCCTACCCCTCAGGAAATCTGATTTATGCCACACAGGGCTCAGCTGTTTGGGCTGCCAGCCGAAAATTTCCTAATTTTTCCATGGAGAGGCCTCTGGAAGAGGTTCTGGAAGAGGCGGAGAGAAGGAGGAAAAGCTTGGAATCTGCTCATGGAGGAAAGAAAACCGGGATGTGTCTCCTGGTGCTACGGGAAAGACCAAATCTGGTGTAAAAATGATGGAAATTCCCCCCAAAAAAAGTTGGGAACTCCAGAAAAATCACATAAACGGGACGGAAAACGCATCCTGAAATTCCAGGATCCGTTTGGGACAGGGGAGTGCTGGAATCAGCCAAAATTTGGGCATTTCCCAGCAGGGAAATCCCTTCCTGGATCCACCCTGGATCTTTGTCCTCGCTCCAGACCCCACAGAAGGTTCCTTTCCCTCAGCTTCTCCCCAGCAATCCAATTATCCCAATTAATCATGGGGATGGAAATCCGGGAAAATGAGCTCCTCCAATCCATATTGGAAAAATATTGATCTGCCCGAGAGCCTTTGGAATGATGGATTTGGGGGGAGGCTTTAGGGACGGTGATGGATGAGGACCCTAGGAACTCGGATTTCATGGATGTGCATCCCAGGAACTCAGATTTCATGGATGCACACCCCAGGAACTTGATTTTTATGGATATGCATCCCAGGAACTTGGATTTCATGGATGCACATCCCAGGAACTCGATTTTTATGGATGCACATCCCAGGAACTCGATTTTCATGGAGCAGCAGCTTCTCCTGCCTCAGGACATGGATCATCCCATCCAGGAAATCCTGGGATATGGGATTTCCAGGAAATCCCAGGAGCACGGGCAGAGGGGTTTGGCCTCATTCATTGTTTATTCCCTATTAATCCAGGAATTAAAAACCTGGATTGGGACTTAAATAAACTCATCCCGAGTTTGTTATTCCAGTACCGGTGGGAAAAGCAACACAAATTCCAAGGTGGATTCCCTCGGGAGGAGATTAAAGGAGAAGGGATCGCTCCTGACTCCAGAGCTGTCGGAATTCACAATCCCAGAGCTCCGCCAGCACAAAAAGATGGAAAATCCCACCCGACATTCCCAAAAATCCCAAAAAGCCGCGGTTTGAGGCTGTCCGCGGTCGGGGAGTGCCACCTGCTGTCCCTCCCCGCTCCAGGGATTTGTCCTTCCCAAATCCCGAGCCACAAATCCCGGAGTTGCCACACCGGGAATTCCCAGCCGGGAGTGGGAAACCGGGATGGGAAAACAAATACCTGGAAAAATCGGTGGCAAAGTGGGGAGCCCCAAAGCGTTCCCTTCATCCCGCTGGGACAGCAGCAGGAATTTTTTCCATGGAAAAAGTGGTCAGGATTTGGAAGAGGCTGCCCAGGGAAGTTTGGGATCCACCTCCGTTCCCGGAGGTGTCCAAGGAATTCCTGGATGTGGAATTCTCAGTGCTCAGCGAGGGGATCAGGCAGAGTTTGATGATGCTGGAGGGATTTTCCAGCCTCAGGGATCCTGGAATTCTGCATGGATGGAGGCCACAGCTCCTGGATTCCACCCCTGGCAGTGCAGAATATCCAAAGGATGAGGCCAAAATTCCCGGGGAGCAGAGGCTGGGATGGGGCCGGAGCTGATCCCGGTTTGGGGAGAGCAGGATCTGGGGGAAGGAAAAACATCCCAGGAAAAAGGAAAATAATTCCGGCAGGGAAGGTCAGGGAATGCAGGAAAGGAGGGGAAAGCAGGAAAGCCGAGCTTGACTGTTAATTAAAAATCTCCCTCTAATTAAGGATATTCCACCCTCAGGCACTGGGATGCTCCAGAGCTCTCTGCTGATCCCATGGAGCATTCCAGGCCAAATTCCCGCTCGGATTTGTTTTCTGGGATGCGTCCAGAGCATTTTGGGGAGGATTTGTGCCCGCCCAGGCTCCAGGAGCGGAGCGGGATTTGATGGAGGAATTGTCAGTCCAGGATCTCTTAAATCCTTCAGGAATCAGGGAAAACAGCCTGGAAAATCCTGCTTGGGAAGCCTGAATCCAGCCCGGAGCGAATTCCAGGATTCTCCTTCGCCACTAGATAGCAGCACATCCCCAGTTTCTGCAGGAAAAAGGAGCCGCTGGAACATCTTGGAATCACTGGAGCAAAAATCCAGGTGGGAAATGGTGCGGAAAGAAGGACATGGCCGAGAACATTCCTGCCCTTAGGATGAATCCAACCCGCGGGAATTTCCTGGGCTGAGGGAGAAAAAAAAGCCACATCCAGCATGTCCAGGGGGATCCCATTCCATGGGGAAAAAGGTTGGAATGGCATCACTGGGATCTGCTGGTTTCCCACAGTCCTTGGGCGAACTCGGCCATGGATCCTGGAGGGGAAAATCCTGGAGAAGTCCTGGAAGGAAAAGAGGAAAGTGGTGAAATGGGAAAGGACTGAGGGACTGAGCAGTGGTGGGGCTGTGCCCAAATCCCACAGGGACACTGCACATCCCTGAATTCCTGTCCTTTTCCGGATCACATCCCTGAATTCCTGACTTATCACATCCCTGAATTCCTGTCCTTGTCCTGATCACATCCCTGAATTCCTGCCTGTTCACATCCCTGAATTCCTACCTCGTCACATCCCTGAATTCCTGTCCTTGTCCTGATCACATCCCTGAATTCCTGATTTATCACATCCCTGAATCTCTGTCCTTTTCCTGATCACATCCCCAAATTCCTGCCCTGCCACATCCCTGAATTCCTGTCCTTATCCTGATCACATCCCTGAATTCCTGCCCTTGTCCCATTCATATCCCTGAACTCCTGCCCTGCCACATCCCCAAATTCCTGCCCTGCCACATCCCTGAATTCCTGTCCTTATCCTGATCACATCCCTGAATTCCTGCCTGTTCACATCCCTGAATTCCTGTCCTTTTCCCATTCACATCCCTGAATTCCCACCCTCATCCCATTCATATCCCTGAATTCCTGCCCGTTCACATCCCTGAATCCCATTCCCTTTTCCCCCTTCTCCAGCTCCCGAGGATCCCTTAATGGATGAATTACCTGAGGAAAAGAAAATAAAAACCACCTGGAATTCCTTCCTTCTTTTCCCAGTCCTTCCTTCCCACCCCCTGCCTCTCCCAGCTCCCAAATTCCAAGCGCACGAGGTTTTCCAGAGGCCAGACTTCCACAGCTGCTTATTATTCCCGGCAGGAATATCCCGAGACAGCAAATTGCTTTGTTGATCCTGCGGAGGGAATCGATCCTCGCAGAGCTCAGCGCCTCTGGAATGTTCATCCCTGCCCGGGAGCAGGAAGGATGATCCCGGTGGGATTTGGGATTTGGGGGGGGGTTGGGAGGTGGTTCAGGTTTTTCCCAAGGTTTGGTGGAAGAGTGGGATTGAAGGTTGGGATTTATTGATTGAACTTCCCTCCTTCTTTTTCCAGCAGGAATTTAAAATCTTCCCAGCGCTGCCTTTCCCTCCGGAGAAGGACGGGAATAAATCCCGGGAGTCGGCAGTAAATCAAAAATTAATCTCCTCCAAGTGCCCAGCCTGTCCCGATCCCTCAAACAACAAAACAGCAGGAATTTATCACGGGAATTCATCCCCAGTGGCTGCCGGGAGGTGATGGATGAGGGTGGAAGAGCAGGGAGTTAAAAAACAGGGAAAAAGAAAAAAAAAAACGTGGAAAAAACTCGGGATGTGGCTCTGGGGGAGTTCAATGTCTCACATCCATGGGATTGTCCTCCCTGCATCCCTGGAATGCTCTCCCAGCATTCCCACTGCTCCGTGGAGCTCCAGGGAATAAATATCCATAGGGGGTTTTTTTAGGGATTCAGCCCTCACGGGGTGGAAATTCCAAGATCCTTTCCATGGAAAAGGGACACAAGGAGAGGAATTCCAAGGTCCTCTCCATGCCTGAGGTCATTTTTTTTGTCCCAAACATTCCCATCCTGTTGGCATATCCCAGTATAACCTCCTTTTTTTTTATGGAATATTTCACTTTTCCTTCTCTGTTTGTGCCCAGGAGTTTGTCCCAAAATTGGGAATTTCCCAACTCCAAGGTCACATTCCCATAGGTGGGAAAAAGTCCTGGAAAAAGGAACTGTTCTGGGTTTTCCAGGAATATCGGGAAAGAAAGAGGGTGGGAATGATTGGGGAAAGAAGGGAATTGTTCCCCCAGGCTGGAAAAGCCTTCCAAGGTCACCAAGTCCAATCCTTGTCACCCAGAGCCCTGAGTGCCACTTCTGGGAATTCCTTGGACATCTCCAGGGATGGGAATTGCAGGTAGGATGGGATTCCAGGAGTTTTTGTTCCTGGAATTCCAAGGGGAGAGGCACAAGGATGAGTTCCAGCTCTCCCTGCCCGGGGGTCATTCCCACCCTTCCAGAAGGGCCAAAATCCTGAATTTTCCAGGGAGGAGGAGAAAATCTGCCCAGATTTTGGTTCGGATGGGAACAACTCATCCAGCCAGCGGAGCTCCAAGGAATCCTTGGATGCTTTGATGTGGGAATCACGTGGGAAGGGGTGAGAGGGGAACAAAGAGCTCCATGAATTCTCCAGGGAATGTTTTTCCAGCAGAGGAGAGCCCCAGGAGCAGCTCCGGAGCTGCAGCCTCCTCATTCCCACATCCCAAATCCCTACGGATCCATCCCAAACTCCGGCGATTTTCAAGCTGATTCCTCTGAATCCCGAAATAGCTTTTTTCCCCCACCATTCCCAGCCTTTTTCACTGCTTTTCCTGCAAAAAATTCCTTTTGATCTTTTTTCTTCCCCCCCTTCCCCTTTCTTCAACAAATTAAGCCCAAACTCATCAGCAGGAATTGCTCCCACTGGAATTAATTCGGGAACCTCCGGCTCGGGATGAAGTTGTTCCATCTCCTAAAAAAAAAATAAAAAAGGTGGATGAAGAAATTAAAGGAATTGGTTGAAATATTTCCCTGGAAGTGGCTCCAGAGTCCCCTGGAGTGTTTGGGGACAGCTCGGACGCTTCTCCCTCAAATCTGCCTTTTATTGGAGCTCCTCCTCCCATTCAGAGCCGGGATTTGCTGGGATGTTGCTCCCAAATATTGGAATATTTTAAGGAATGGGATTGAGAAAGTGTCAGGGCTCCAAGGCTGCTGGGGTTATTCCCAGAGGAGAAATCCAGCGCTTCTGTTCCTGTTCCTCTTCTTGTTCCTCTTCCTCTTCTTCTTCCTCTTCTTCTTCTTCCACCTCTTCTTCTTCCTCTTCCTGTTCCTCTTCCCCTTCCTGTTCCTGTTCCTGTTCCTGTTCCTGTTCCTGTTCCTGTTCCTTCCCACCCATTCCCATTCCTTCCTGCTTGTTCTCACTCCTTCCCATCCATTCCCACTCTTTCCTGCCCATTCCCACTTCTTCCCATCCATTCCCATCCATTCCCATTCCTTCTTGCCCATTCCCACTCATTCCTCCCATTCCCACCCATTCCCACTCCTTCTCACCCATTCCCATTCCTTCCCATCCATTCCCATCCCTTCCCATCCCTTCCCATCCCTTCCCATCCCTTCCCATCCATTCCCACTCCTTCCTGCCTATTCCCATTCCTTCCCATCCCTTCCCATCCCTTCCCATCCCTTCCCATCCCTTCCCATCCCTTCCCATCCCTTCCCATCCATTCCCACTCCTTCCTGCCCATTCCCATTCCTTCCTGCTTGTTCTCACTCCTTCCCATCCATTCCCACTCTTTCCTGCCCATTCCCACTTCTTCCCATCCATTCCCATCCATTCCCATTCCTTCTTGCCCATTCCCACTCATTCCTCCCATTCCCACCCATTCCCACTCCTTCTCACCCATTCCCATTCCTTCCCATCCCTTCCCCTCCCCTCCCCTCCCCTCCCCTCCCTTCCCATCCCTTCCCATCCATTCCCACTCCTTCCTGCCTATTCCCATTCCTTCCCATCCCTTCCCATCCCTTCCCATCCCTTCCCATTCCTTCCCATCCCTTCCCATCCATTCCCGTCCCTTCCCATTCCTTCCCATTCCTTCTCATCCATTCCCATTCCTTCCCACCCATTCCCGCCCCTATTCCCAGCGATTCCAGCTCTGCCATCCCACATTAACCCTGGGAGCCCGGCACGTTCCTTTGCTGGATGCACAAACACGAACTCATTAGCGGCGCTAATTAGCAGCTCTAATTAGCGGGATGCTCCAAAGGGAAGGGAAATGAGGAGAGGCGAAGGCAGAGACGGAGCAGAGCGGGGGAGGGATTGGGAAGGGAGGAAAAAAGGGAATACAAAAGGCATGGAGAGGAAAGGTCTGGATAAAAATAGAGCTGAGGTTGTTCCCTGTTCAAGCTCCAGGTGCCAACAGCTCCAGGATTCCCAATTCCCACCTGGAGCTCAGCATTCCTGGGAATTCAAACTGCCAGGGAGGAGTGACAGACAAATTCCTCCTCATCCTCCTTCTCCTCCTCATCCTCCTTTTCCTCCTTTTCCCCCTCTTCCTCACCTTTTCCCACTGGGATCATTCCCATCTCCAGTGGCAGGGAAAGCTGAATTTTCCTAAAATACCCCAAAATCCCAATATTCCAGCACCGAGCCATTCCCGCTGCCCCAAACACAATTCAAACGTTCATCTCCCCAAATCCCAACCCTGTGGAGCCCAGGACGGATCCGGGATGGAATTGGGACATTCCATGGTTGATATTTCCCTGGTTTTTTTCCCTGTGTCCATGCTGGAGCCACTCAGACAGAATTATTGGAATGACAAACGCTTCCCTGGCCAGTAATTCCATGGATTTGTGACCTGGTAGCCACTTTTTGAAGGAATAAAAATCCTTCTTCGCCCTCCTTAAGATGACTCCCAGCCCTAAGTAGGGAAAAAAATTCCAGCTTTTTGGGGGAGGTTGGCTGGAAGTGAATTAGGGAGAGAAATTGGGAATAAAACCAATATTTCACCCTGGAAATGCCTCTCCTGTAGGAATGGGGCTCTTTTCCTGCCTCTTCCATTGGATCAGGGCTCTCTTCTGCCCTTCCTGTAGGATTGGGATCCTTTCCTTGCCTTTCCATAGGATCAGGGCTCTTTTCCTGCCTCTCCCTGAAGCACAGATCTGATTCCCAGTCGGAACCTGAGCGGCAGCAAATCAAGGATTAATCAAGGTGCTATAAATATCAGCATCCCTCTCCCAGGCTCAGCTCCCGTTCCGGTGCCTTCAGGATCCGAACATTCCCAGAAATCCTCTCGGATCCCTCCCACCTCTTCCCATTTTCCTCCAGCTCGCCCAAACCTGATCCCGAATCGCAGCCTCAGGAGGAATTTCCATTCCCAATCCCTGGGTGGGTTTAACAGGTGGATGAACTTCCCGAGGATCCTCCAGGGCTGTTCATTATGCCGGAATTCCCGATTTTCCTGCTCCCGCCTGGAGCCCTCGGCGTGGCCATGGCAACTGGTTTTGCTTAAACGCAGCTCAGGAGAGAGGAGTTAATTTTAGATGAGGTGAGGAGGGAGCTGCTGCCATCCTTGGATCTCTCCTCTCGGAATGATTCCCAGGAATCAGGCAGCTCCCCGAGCTTTGTTTTCCAGGGAATAATTTGTTATCCGTGGAATTTTGAGTTCAGAGGGGTCTGAAAGGTCTCATTCCAACCCCAAATTGGTTGGGGTTTAATTCCATCTGATCCATGGGGTTGATCCTAACCAATCCCGACCGAGGAGCCAAATTTCTCCTCAGGCTCCAGTTTTTTTCCATGAATATTTCGCTGATGGATTCCTTGGCTCCCACGCTGGAGCCAACAGCCAAATCCAAAGGAACTTTTGGAGAGAGCTTTCCAGAAAACGCATCCAGAGCTGCCCATCCCCAGCAATCCCAGAGCCATGCTGTCGGGAAGAGGAAGGGATGGGAGGAAAACTGAGCCAGAGCTTGGAGTTCATCCCGAAAATCTCCTCCCGTGCCTCTCCCAGCAGGAGTTATTCCATAATTTGTTTTTATTCTGGCCGGGAAAATCCAAAGCTGCTCGCAAGGAGCTTTTTCCAGGTAAAATTTGTCCGTGGAATTATTTTCCTGGAGGAATTTTCTCCGTTCCAGCCTTGCCTTGACAAATCCAAGCCGGTGCTCCCTGATTCCAGTGGCACCAGCCACGGGATAATTCCATGGGAATAATTCCATCCTAAATAGTCTGGGACCAGCCTGGAGCATCTTCAAGGACTTTCCATGAGTCCTGAGCTTCCCAAACATCCTGGGACAGCCTTGGATGCATGGAGCTGTCTCTTACCCAAGGAATTTTCTGCGGGATTTGCCCTCATTAATCCTCACCCTGTCATTAACCACAGCATTTAATTAATAAATTAGCATCTGCTTAGGCATGGACAGGACATGGATCAGCAGGAATGAGTCTCCGGAGACTGTGGATGTGTGGCAGTGTTGGGAATACTGGACAAGGACAGGGACAGGAAAATCCCATGGGAAGGATGAGATGGATGCAGGACGGTCCTGGTGTTGTCATCTCCCAGGATAATTCCTGGAAGCTGGAAAAGGAATCTTCACAGGGAATGGCTTCCCACTGCCAGAGGGCAGGGCTGGATGGGATATTGGGAAGGAATTCCTGGTTTTGAGGGTGGGGAGAGGCTGGGATGGAATTCCCAGAGCAGCTGCTGTCCTATCCCTGCATGTGTCCAGGGCCAGGTTGGACTGGGCTTGGAGCCACCTGGGATTGTGGGAGGTGTTGGGGATGGAATAGGATGAGTTTTCGGGATCCTTCCCACCCAATCCATCCCAGAATAACACCATTCCAGCCGGGAATGGAGCCTGGATGCATCCCAGTTCCAGCAGCGACATTCCTGCCCTTCCATCCCATTCCAGAGCAGTTCCTCCTCACCTGAGACCTCAGCATGGTCCCAGCCAGGATCCCAAGCCCATCCCGGATCTGGGATGAGCAAACAGGATTTATCCCTCTCCCTGATCCACTGAAGAGCTCCTTTCCCTCATTTCCCTCCCCTTTATCCTCCAGCTTTCCCAGGAATGCTCTGCCGGTGTTACAAAAGCCAGGAATTATTATTATTCAGGGAAGGAGTGGGAGAGAAGCTCCAAACGCAAAGCGCGGGAGCGATCCTTAATCATCCTCATCATTCCTTAATTGCCGGAGCCGAGCCCATTCCGAGGAGAACATGGGATGTTAAATTTAGACGGAGCACCGGCATCTATTTTGGGGGATTCGTGCTCTCCCCGCCATGGATTCTGCCTCCTGCTCTTCCCGGGAATGTCAGCGCCAGGCACCGGAGGAGCAGCAGCAGCAGCACATTCCGTGGGCTCCCACCGGGAATTCCCGGGAACGTGGGAATGCGGCAAGGCCTGGAAAACAGAGGAAACGAGGATCCCGCTGGATTCTGTGGGTGGATTTTCGGGGAAAAGCTGTTCTGTGCCTGGTTCTGATGATGCCGTGTCCAAAGGGACCTCGGGATGGGATGGGATAATGGGATGGGATGGGATGGGATGGGATGGGATGGGATGGGATGGGATGGGATGGGATGGGATGGGATGGGGCGAATCCTGCCCAGTGCTCCAGCGTGGAGGAGGATCCGTAGGAAACCACGGATCCATTTTCCTCTCTTCCTGGGGTCCCAGAACTCCTTGTTCTCCTCATTCCCTGCTCCCCCTTTTCAAATCCATTTTCCAAGCCCTGCTGGAGACTTTCAGACGGAGCTGCAGGAGCAGGGCTGGGATCTCCCAAACCCATCCCAGATTCCCATTTTCCTCCAGGAGCAGAACTGGGATCTCCCATCTCAATCCCAGATTCCCATTGCTCTCCAGGAGCAGGGCTGGGATCTNAGGGCTGGGATCTCCCCCACCCATCCCATATTCCCATTTTTCTCCTGGAGCAAAATTGGGATCTCCCACACCCATCCCAGATTCCCATTTTCCTCCAGCAGCAGAACTGGGATCTCCCACTCATTCCCAAATTCCCGTTGTCCTCCACCAGCAGCACCTCCCCAAAAATTCTCTCTGTGGCCGCGCTGCCTCCTCTCCCTGTCCCTCACCTCAATCCCCAAATTTTTTTGGGAGGGAGTCTGGAAGGAGCCTTGCTCCCCTCTGCCCTTCACACCTCCCACCCTTCGGATGCCTCCATTCCCAGGGGAAAAAATCATCAGCGGGAGGGGGAAAAATCAAAACTTAATAAGGATTAAGACAACGGATTCATTAAAAACTCGTTAATTCCTGTCAGGAGCGGCTTTAATTAACAAATCCCGGGAACTGCGGCACTGCCACCACTCCTGTGACCACCTGAGTGCCGCTAATGAAATGCCAGTTAAAATTCCCCGGAATCTGGCAGCTCCTTTCCCGCCAGCTGCCAAGATTTTCTCCGCAGCCTCCGAGTTCACCTCGTTTGTCATTGTCCTCCCCGCGCCGGAGCGGGTGGGGGGATCTTGGAAAACATTCCCAGCTTTCTCCTCCCCTTCCCAGGATTTGTTTCTCCTGGGGTGGTTTTTTTTTCTAGCCAAATCCTGCTTTTCTCCTGGATTTTTGGGGCTGTGGGAGTGTTGGCTGTGCTGTTTTTCCGTCGTCCTGCTGGCTCTGGGATGAGGTTTAGTGGGAGATGTCCCTTCTCAGGGATTCAGTGGCTTCCCTTCCAAACCATTCCATGATTTTGGGAATCTTTCCATCATCCAAGGCTCCTTCAGCATCCTCAGCTGGGAAAAATCCTCATTCCCATCCCATCCCTGAGGATGCTCCTTGGCCTTCCCAGGCATCCCTTGGGATCCATCAGCTCCATTTATTCCTTTGTGTCCTTTGTGTTTCTCCAAACAATTCCTGGGCAGAGCTGCTGAAAAGCTGCGGAAAAGCTCCGGAGGGGCCTTGGGCTCCGATCCCAGCTGGGGCTCCGTGGGCAGCAGGAGCTGAGGGCCTGGAACAGCTGAGCCTGGCACCATCTGGAGCCTGGGAATGCCCTGGGAAAACAAAACCTGCTCCGAGAAATGAAGGAAGGGCGTTGAAGCCCTGTGGAGAGGAGGTCAAAGCAGGAGAATCCATTGTCCAAGGGTTGGGAAAGGGATTTGCATCCCTTCCTTTCCCTTTTCCCTTTTCCCTTTTCCCTTTTCCCTTTTCCCTTTTCCCTTTTCCCTTTTCCCTTTTCCTTCTTATCTTCTCCCTTTTCCTTTTCCTTTTCCTTTTCCTTTTCCTTTTCCTTTTCCTTTTCCTTTTCCTTTTCCCTTTNCCTTTTCCCTTTTCCCTCTTCCCTCTTCCCTCTTCCCTTTTCCCTTTTCCCTTTTCCCTTTTCCCTTTTCCCTCTTCCCTCTTCCCTCTTCCCTCTGAAAACACTCCAGGAACAATAAAACCCCAGGATTTCTTCGCCCAATTCCAGCCTCCTCCACACTTCCCGCTGACCTCTGCTGGCAAAACCCAACGGAATTGGGATTTATCCACAGGGCTCCTGATTTCCTGGAGCGTTTTTTCCCTCGTCCTTTGATGTGACAATCCAAGGTGTCTCCTCAGCTGCGCAAACGCCTCATCCATAAAATCCACGGCGTTCCCACGCTGGGATTTACACAACAGGGACACTGAAGGCATCAAAAGGAATTGGAGATGAGGTTTAGGAGCAATTAGAGATCCCAGGGAAAGCGGGAATGGGAAGGGAGGGGCACAGCAAACACTGGGATGTTCCCAGGATCTCTCGGTGCCACTCCTTCTGTTTTATGCAGAAATTCCAGCTCCCAACATCCCCAAAGTCTTCCTCGGGAGGGGCAGCAGATGTGCAGGGATGAATCTGGAAGGAGCATCCCGAATTCCTGGAATAATTCCTGGAATAATTCCTGGAATAATTCCTGGAAGTGTCTCCAGCCAGGCACAGGGGGTTGGGCCCCGAGGAGGGGACTCAGGGCAGCTCTTCCCATGGGAATTTTCAGCTGCCTGCGGCTGGAATCGCTGGGGATGCTCCATCGGGAAGGGATGGAGGGAGGGAATGTTTGATCCCAGAGATGGAGGATCAGTCAATCAAGCTCCTCTGGAATTCGGGAAATGGCTTTGGAAAGCTCTCCAAGCATCCACCAGGCCCCACAGACAGGGCCAGGGCCTGATCCACACCCAGCCAGACACCCAAATTAATCCCAATTAAGCCTGGATTCCATGGGTCAGATCCCACGACGGCAGCTTGGTGGGAATCTGGGGCAGATTTGGGATCATGGGATCCCTGCGAGGGCAAAAGCCCCATAAAACATCCCAAAATCCCCATAAAGCATCCCAAAATCCCCATAAACTATCCCAAAAGCCCCATAAACCATCCCAAAATCCCCATTTTTTGCTGCTCCAAAGGTCTCCTTTGCGGAGCTGAGCCCCAGAGCTGAAATCTTAGGATTTCTCCTCTAGGATCAGCATCCCTGGGCTCCCACCCTCCTCTCCCTCATATCCCAACCCTCTCCCCACCCTCGAGGCTTTCCCTGAGCCTAAACAAATCCAGGGATAAATAATCCGAGGATTTGGAGATGCTCCATCGCCATGGCAACCCCGCAGGCCTCCTGCTCCTCCTTCTCCTCCTCCTCCTCCTCCAGCCGGGAGCATTCCTGATCTCCCATCGCCTTTCCAGGGCTCCAATCCCCCTGGATCAGTACCCCCAGAAAAGCAGATCCCAGGTTTTTCCCTCCCTTTCTTCCAATCCCTGTGGATTATTCTCCATCCTCTCCATCCCGATGGATTTTGCCTCCAAGGGCAGATCCTGATGGGCAGGGAGAGGGATCAGAGCCCTGAAAAACCCTCAGGGTTTGTGGGAATTGAGCTCAAATCCAGCAGCGATTCCCTTTTCCAGGAGCATTCCAGGATTTGTCACCACCAGGGAGAGGGAGAGAGAGAGGGAGNGAGGGCAGATCCTGACAGGCAAGGAGAGGGATCAGAGCCATGGAAAACCCTCAGGATTTGTGAGAATTGAGCTCAAACCCGGCAGAGATTCCTTTTTCCAGGAGTATTCCAGGATTTGTCACCACCAGGGAGAGGGAGAGCGAGAGGAAGAGGAAGAGGGAGGGGGAGGGGGGAACAAATATCCCAGGATAAATCCTGGAGTTAAACTGCCACAAAGCCAGAGCTCGGCCGCTGACGCTGCAGGTTTTAATTCCATTTGTGTCTGGCAATAAAAGAAACAAATTCCCCATCATTCACCCGGCAGCATTCCCAGGCTTTTCCAAGCTTTTCCCTTCCTGTGGTTTTTTTTTCTGGGGGGAAGTTTCTTTCCCTCCGGACCAATCTCCTGCCTCGGGGTTGGAAGTTGTGGGCGTGGGAGGTGGCAGTGGGAGAGAGGCAGAGAAAATTCCTGCGAGGAAAAGCTCATTCCGTAAAAAAACCCACATTATCTGTAAAAATCCCCACATTATCCATTTAAAAAATCCCCCATTTTATCCATTAAAAATACACCAAGTTTTACCCACAAAAATACCCCCTTGGTATCCAGAAAAAAACCCCAATGTGTGGTCCATTAAAAAATCCCCTGTTATCCATAAAAAAACCCCACATTATCCATAAAAACTCCCATGGTATCCTTAAAAAAACCCCATGTTATCCATAAAAACCCCCATGTTATCCATAAAAACTCCCATGTTATCCATTAAAAAAAAACCCATGGTATCCATAAAAAAACCCCAATGTTATCCATAAAAACTCCCATGTTATCCATAAAAAAACCCCATGTTATCCATAAAAAACCCATGTTATCCATAAAAAAACCCCACATTATCCATAAAAAAACCCCATGTTATCCATAAAAA
>VZRF01013303.1:67200-78236 GCA_013396875.1 Vireo altiloquus
GCTCCATCCCAGCTCCATCCCCTCTCCATCCCTGCTCCTTCCCTGCTCCATCCCAGCTCCATCCCCTCTCCATCCCTGCTCCATCTCTGCTCCTTCCCAGATCCATCCCAGCTCCATTCCCGCTCCATTCCCGCTCCAGCCCCGGGCGGTGTCTCTGGGAAGGAGCCAAGCCCTTGGCTCCGCTCGCCAAGCCGAGCATGAAATGAGGACTCGATGGCCTCTGTCACCCCCCGGGGCCCTGGATGGGGCTGGGAAATGCTTTTTTGGGATGTAAAAACAAGCCAGAGGTTCTCTGCTGCCCCCAGCCCAAATCCTGCCCTTGCCCAAGCCCAAGGTGGCACAGATCCTTGCCCCCATGTCGCCTTGGGGGTCAAGGTGGGTGAGGTTCTCCGTCCCCACCCCTGGGTGACACTCTGATCCCAGAGTTCTCCTGAGCAAAAGGCAGATTTTTCCCAGATTTTCCCAAGTTTAAGAGTCCCTGAACATCCCTTTTGGGGGCCAAATGAGCCTCTGGCAGCGCATCCTGCTTGGGAACCGAGCTGCNTGTCCCCACCCCTAGGTGACACAGCTGCGATCCCAGAGCTCTCCTGGCAGATTTTTCCCAGATTTTCCCAAGTTTAAGAGTCCCTGAACATCCCTTTTGGGGGCCAAATGAGCCTCTGGCAGCGCATCCTGCTTGGGAACCGAGCTGCGAGATCCCCTCGGGCAGGGACAAGGAGCTGGCAGGAGCCACACGCGGCAGGAAATTTGGAAAAGCCAAGAAATCCTGGTGGGCAGGAGGAGATTTAGGACACAAATCCACCCCAAACCTCCCAAATCCAGCCTCCTCTCCCACCCAACCCCGCGGCCGCCGGGGCTCGGGGAGGGCAGGGATGCGCTGTGGATGCCGAGAGGGGCTCAGCATTCCCGGGAGCGATTTAATCCCTCGGGAATATCCCCCGGAGAGCCCCCCGAGGGTGCTGCCAGAGCCGCAGGGGTTAAAGGCGCAGCCGGCAGGAGCTGCTGCGGGTGGGTGGCACGTCGTGGCGACGAGGCTGGAGTGAGGAGGAGGAGGAGGATTGGGAAGGGAGGGGAGGAGGGAGGAGGAGGAGGAAAAGGAGGAGGAGAAGGAGGAGAGCGAGGACTGTGCGGCTGCAAAGGCGCCGGGAGAGAGGAGGGTGAAGGGCTCTGCCCACCCTGAGGGTCAGCGCGGCCGGAGGGTCTTGCTGCCCTCTGTGCCCGTCCTGAGCGACAAGGACAGAGCTCGCCCGCGGTGACAGCTCCAAAGCCAGCCAGGCCTTTTGTCTGCCAGCCCAGCCAGATGTGCGGGCAGCTGTGGCGGGGGGCGGCAGGCGGTGACAGCGGCGCCGGGGGACGGCGACAGACACCGAGGGTGAGTTGGGGGCCACCCCCGTGATTTGGGGTGACTTTGGGGGGGCTCCTGAGCCCTGCAGCACCGAGCCGGCGCCTCGGCGTTTTGGTCGGGCTCGTTTTTTTCCCCATTCCAGAGCTTTGCTTTCCCTGCTCAATGGTGAATTTGAGGAGAAACGGCGCGTTTGGAAATAAAAAGGGTGGAGGGGAAAAAAAAAAATAGGGAATGGACAGAGCGCGGTGCTCCGGGAGGGGAGGAGAGGTGCGGGAAGCAGCCAGGGATGGATTGCAGGTGGTGGGAGCAGCATTCCCGCTCCTGGAAANCTGAGCCCTGCAGCACCGAGCCGGCGCCTCGGCGTTTTGGTCGGGCTCGTTTTTTTCCCCATTCCAGAGCTTTGCTTTCCCTGCTCAATGGTGAATTTGAGGAGAAACGGCGCGTTTGGAAATAAAAAGGGTGGGGGGGAAAAAAAAAATAGGGAATGGACAGAGCGCGGTGCTCCGGGAGGGGAGGAGAGGTGCGGGAAGCAGGCAGGGATGAATCCCAGGTGGTGGGAGCAGCATTCCCGCTCCTGGAAACTCCTCTGGGATCGAGCGGATCCTCACCCGGCACGGATGCGGAGCCCGGGGGGATGCGCTGGGCACGGAGCCGCCGCCGGGGCTGGAATCCAGGGAGGCTTCTGGCAGGATGCGATCCAGGCGGGAGCGGCGCTCCCCGGGCATTAACCCCTCGGTGCCTGAGCGAGGCGGAAAATGTGGCAGGAGGGACATTGAGGGCGGAAAAGCGGCTATGGAATAAATAAACACCGCGGTGCTCGGGGCTCCTTCAGCCTCCTTCACCTGCGGGAGCCACCTCGGCCACCCCCGGGAGGGAACAGCGTGGCGGGGAGCTGGGGACAGCAAAGGTGATGGCAAAGGACACGTCGGGAGCAGCCGTGGTGGCATCTTGGTGGCATTTTAATGTCGTTTTCCTGCTTGCCGTGCCGGTTCCGTGTTTACCTCTCCCCCACCCNGTGCCAGGCACCCATCCCTGCCAGGCACCCATCCCTGCCAGTCCGGAGAGCCCCGGGATCACCCCGGGATCACCCCGGGATCACCCCGGGAATGGGATCGGGGCCGGCAGGGATCCGTGTGAGGCTGAGCCAGCGCTGCCCTCGCCTCTCCCGGGGCTCAGAGCGGCCCTGGCTGCCTCCCCTGGCTTCTCCAAGCGCCTGGAAAAAAGGGATTGGAGACAGGAGGAGAGGGAGAAGCGCCTGGACACGCTCGGGGACGGGAAAAGCTCCTTGGAGCGGCGTTTCCAGGGATGCTCGGGCTGGAAGAAGTTGCAGGTGGGTGCTACCATCGCTCCCGGGTACAGGGATCTGCTTCCTCAATCCTCGGATGTGCCAAGGCTGGGAGCTCAGGAGCCGCGCTCGGGTGCCACCTCTGTCCCCTCCTGTGTCCCCTCTGTGTCCCCTCCCTGTCCCCTCCTGGGGATGCTGCTCTGGTGCCGAGCCAGGACCCAGCCCTGCCTTCCCTGGAGCAGCTCTGATCCTGCAGGATGCGGGCAGAGCCCCTGGCAAGGCTGGCATGGGAATTTCTCATCCCTGCCTCCCTCTTCCCGAGGCCGCGGTGGCTCAGGGAGGTGGCTCAGGGAAGGATTCCCTGTCCTGGGCATTGTCCTGGGATGTCCCTGGGGTCACTCCTGGGACACCTCCCGGCTCCAGCCCTGGCTCCCTGTGCCAGAGGATCCCAATCCTGCTCCGCTGAGGCTTTTCCTGGCATTCCCGGCTCTCCGTGTCCCCTCTGTGACAGCTTTGTCACCGGCTGGCACCGCTGGAAGTGGCAGAGCAGGATCAGGATCCCAGGGCCGGGCACGGCCTCTGCTCCTCGGCCATTCCCAACCTTTTCCTTTGGGTGGGATCTCTCTCCTCCTCCGCAGCGGAAAACAGGGAGCTGAGCCACGCCAGGAGCCCTGGCAAAGCCCGCAGGATCCCTCTGGCACAGGGAAAGGGTCGGGAATTCTGCGGGACCCCGAGCCGACCTCATCCCGACCCCATCCCGCCTCAGTGGAGCAGCAGGAATTCGCTTTTCCCAAAAATCTGAGCCGGAATTGCCTCCGCGAGGGTTCCAAGGAGCTGTTCCCATTCCCACGGGAGCTCCGATTCCAGGGGCAGAGCTCCTTCTCCCGATGGCTCCCGGCAGCCGAGGGATCATCCCTGCTCCTCCTTTTACCTGGAAAACAAACCTCACTTCCCTGCCTTTAGGGACGTGATCCTGATTTCCCGGCCGGGACAGGTTTGGGGAGGTGCTGGGAAGGGAATTCCAGGCTGGGAATGTCACCTCTCCAGGGCTTTGTCCCTTCATTCCCAGATTTTTCTCCTGGTCGTTAACGCCTCTTCCCTTCCCCGTGAGATTCCATGGGATAACATTCCCGATGTCCTAAAGTGCCACTCCAGGGCTCAGGAATTCATCACCATCCTCCCTTTTCCTCCCTCATCCCTTTCCCAGGAGATGAAGGAGCCGTTCCCGCTGCCCTTTCCCAATTCCAGAGTCTGGAATGAGGGCTGGGATCTCTCCCCCGCGTGACTTTGGTTTTATGGGATTATTCCCGAGGGGATAATTCCCAGTTCTGCACGGAGAGCAGCAGCTCGGGAAGGAGAATTCCAACCCCAGCCGCTGCTTCCCGCACCGGGATAAGCGGGAAAATGGGATGAGTTCAAAACTCCTGTGGATAAAGCCCCACAATGGAATTTTGGGGTGGAATTTTGGGGTGGAATTTTGGGGTCGGGATCACTATTCCTGAATCAGGGAGCTTCCCCTTTTCCCTCCTGGATACACCAGGTTGCTTCCAGTATCCCTTTATCTAGGAGCCAGGCAGCCTCTGGAATTCCCACCAGCATTCCAGGATCTCAATTTATACATGGAGGGCTTTGGAAAAGGCTGAGTTTTGGGATTTTTTTGGGAGAAAATCGCTCCAGGTGCAGCCCTAGGAGCCTTTCCTGTCCCATCTCCATCCAGCCAGGAGCTCTCGGAGATCATTTCCATGGAAAATGTGGGATAAGGGCTGGAAAAACCATTCCCACTCCAAATCCTGGCAGCGGGAGCTGTTTGCAAACACTCGGGGGAAAAGCAGGAATTATGTGGCGGCTGTGTTTGGATCCCGAATAACAAATAAATATGGGAAAAATTGGGATCCGTTCCCAGACAATTCACAAAGGCCTTAATTGGGACTGAAGTCTGAGGCTCTTCTCACCCAGACAAACTCGATCCATAAATTATCCGGGATAAATTATTCAGGATAAATTATTCACCAGTTCTGCTAGGAATTAAGGTTGGTTTTTCCCTCCAGGAATGATCCTGGATCTTCCAGGCTCCAGAGCCTCTCCAAACCTCTGTTAAAATCCCATTTTTTAATGGAATTTAGAGCTCATGCTAAAAAAAATAATCAATCCCTGATGAAATTTGAGGGTCGAGGCTTTGTCCTTCCCGGTGGCCAAATTGAGGGGAATCCAGGCTGGGAAAAAAAATGGATTTTTGGGAAAAGAGAGGCTTTAATATGGAATTTTAAGTCCTTCATCAGTGAGGAATTTGTAATCAGCAGGAAAAGAGGTTTTTGCATCTTAACTGGTTTTTCCCAGAGGATGAGAGGAGGCAGCTCCAGGTCTTTTCTAGGAAGGAAGAAAGGGGGGAAAAGAAAAAGCTTTTCTTCCCTAATTCCCAGCAGGACAATTGGGAATAAAGTGGGGGGAAAAAGGATTAAAAATATAAATTCTGGCTACCTGGAAAGGGAAAAAAAAGGGGGGAAAAAGGGGGAAAAAAGGGGAAAAAAAAGGATATTTTTCCTATTTGTGATCCATTAAAAATTCACCAGTTCGGTCTGTGCCGGGAAAAGCTTTTCCAAAGCTTTTCCACCGTGCGGCTGTCACCCTTCCCAGGATGATCCTTAAAATCTCATGGAATATTTTGGGTGCTCCGAGCAGCGTTTGACGCCTCATCAAAGCCTCTCCCTCGCCTTGAAATCCCCCAAAAATAAAAGGAAAAAGGGTGGAGGCTTTGTTCCCGATTTGCACATCGCGGTTTTCCCGGGAATGTTTTGATCCCCATGGAAAATTCTGCTCCCGGTCCTGGTTCTGAGTCACTTTTCCCAACTCCCACGAGCTGCTGCTGCTGCCGGGATGGGTTGTCCCAGTCCCGGCATTCCATAATTCCCGGCGTTTTCCAAAGGAAAATCCCTTTGGAAGCAGCGAGGGTCAGGATCAGGCTCGGTCCTTCAGAATTCCAGGTCCATCCATGCTGGAATCCCCCGCTGAGATTCCATTTCCATGGAATTCTTGTTTAAAAAGGGATTTTTTTTTATGGCTGTTTTTATGGCTCTTTAGTAATTCCTTGTCTCCCTTTATTCCTGGAGAAATCCTCCTGGGAAGCTTCCTTGGGCAGGGTTGTCCTCCTTGGCTTGGCTGTGGATTTTCCGTTTTCCTCAGGTTTTAGGGCTCTTTGTATCCCGAATCCATCCCTTATCCCGAATCCATCCCTTATCCCGCTGGAATTCCGGCTCCAATGCTGGCAGCAGGGATCCAGGAGCTGCCTTTGGGGTGGGGTTTTCAGGGAAATGGGATAGCTCCGGAATATCTCTGGAGTATCTCTGGAGTATCTCTGGGATATCTCTAGGATATCTCTGGAAAATCTGTGGGATATCTGTGGGATGTCTCTGGAGTATCTCTGGGATATCTCTGGGATATTTCTGGAATATCTCTGGGAGATTTCTGGAATATCTCTGGGATATCTCTGGAAAATCTGTGGGATATCTCTGGGATATCGCTGGGATTTTTCTGGAGTATCTCTGGAATATATTTCTGGAATATCTCTGGAATATCTCTGGGATATCTCTGGACTATCTCTGAAATATCTCTGGAATGTAGCTCTGGGATATTTCTGGGATATCTCTGGGATATCTCTGGAGTATCTTTGGAATATCTCTGGGATAACTCTGGGATATTTCTGGTCTCATGGAGCAGCCACTCCCGATCCATGAAATCCCATTCCAGGCACGTGGGATCCCACTCCTGGCACACGGAATGCCATTCCTGGCACGTGGAATCCTATTCCTGGTTTATGGCATCACTGTCCCAGCCCACGCAATCCCATTCCCAGCCCATGGAATTCTGCTCCCACTCAGCAAAGATCCCAACCCATGAAGAAACCAGAAAAGGAACAAGACAGGAAAATCCTCACGAGGGAAGGCAACAGTTGGGAATGGCAGGACTGGGATCAGCTTTTCCTGCCGCATTTTCCAAGTTTTCCCATTTCCTGTTGCGGAATCCCTGGAAACTGAGGGATTTTCCATGGGAATGAGCAACTGGGATGCTCCTTGGATCCCCAAATCTCTCCCTTCCGGCTCCAGGGCCATTCCAGCTCCATCTCCAAACTGCTTTTCCAGCGGCTGACCCTGCCTCATCCCAGTTTTTCCCCACGGATGAATTCCCTTTCCCCTCCTCTCCCAGCAGCCCATGGGATGGTTTTATCCCAGATAAACTGGAAGTGGAATTCCCTGGGAATCAGAGAAGGGTTTTTCCATCCTGTGGGTGCAGGGAGGATGCTCAGGATCCTCATCCCGCAGGAAATTCCCTCTCTGGGCGCCCTGGGGAGGAGCTCGATGGCCAAAATTCCATAAAAAAACCAGCACTGCTCCATCCCCTCCCCAACTCTCCGAGCCTTTCCCGGCGCTTCCAGAGGGATTTGCCTCCATCCCACGGATCCTGAGCCCGGGGAGGGCTGAGGCAGCCCCGGAGCTGTGCCTGGCAGTTGCCATGGCAACCGTACATTTTCCTTAGGATTCCTAATGACTCCTTGGCATCCGCACGGATCCACGGCTTTTTTTGGGATGCTGGAGGTTGTTCCCCTTCCTCGGCGGGGCTGGATCCACGCATGGAAAACCTGGATTTGCTCTTTTCCCGGCTTTTTTTATACTGCTGAATCTTCCCTGCTTTTCACCCTGAGCTGTGGGCAGTGATTCCAGGCTTGGAATTTTTCGGGAAGGGGGAGCTGGGCTGTCCCTGGCTGTCTCCTGGTATCCCAGCTATGGAGCTGTGGGATCCAGGGATCCACGGGCATGGGATCAGCTCCCCCAGGAGAATCCTGGATCCTGCTGGCGCGGCTGGGATGTCATTCCATGGGGTCAGAATGGGTTTGGTCATTCCAGCCCTTTATGGCATCCCAGGAATGCTCCAGGGGGGAAATAAACCAGGGAGATCCTTCCCAGGGATTGGGAATGGCTCTGATCCCACAGGTGCCATCCCGAGCTTTCCTCTGCTGGAATTCCGTGGGAGCAGCCCTGGGGGTCTCCCCCATCCCATTCCCGATGCTGGAATTCCCTGGAATTGCTGCCCCCTCCCTGTTCCCATCCCGTTCCTCCCGGAGGAGTTGTTTCATCCATGGATGGAGAGACAAATCAGTTGTTAGTGGGAATGGCCCAGCCTGAGCGACATTCCCGATTCTCCAGCCACATTCCTGCTTTTCCAGCGGCCCTCACCTGGCCATAGCGACATTCCCGTTCCTCCAGCCTCTTCCCTGTGCAGCATTCCCGCCTCCAGCAATATCCTGAGTGGCAGGAATGTGGTTTTTTCCAACCACAGGAACCTCTGGAGAAGTAACAGGAGCACTCCCAATCCCTGGGTTAGGATTTGATCACGCCCAGGGACTCATTCCAGCTTTTTCTTTTCCATCTTTAGTAACTTGGATTTCCCCTCCCTGCCTGGGGGGAGTTTAAGGAGCCTGGATTTATCCCTCCGCAGGGAATCCCTCACCAGCTGGAGGAATATTTCTTCCCAAAAATACCCCGCTGGAGCAGCCCCTGGCCATTCCCAGCCTCTGGATCGGGATATGGTTGGGGCTGGGAGGTTTTCTACTTGATCCAGCATCCTGGAATGCTGGGATCAGCCTTCTCCAGCCTTCCCAGTGTCCTGCTGGATTGGTTGGGATGCGCTCCTGAGGCCTCTGTGTCCTTTGGATCCCACAATTTATGGAAAACCACATGGACATGGCAGCTTTGACATTCCCAGGAGCTTTGACATTCCCAGGAGCTTTGACATTCCTGGGATCGTCCCCGCCCCGTCCTGCTGCCCTTGGTGTGGGAAGTGGAAGAGGAGGAGGTTTGGGGGGGGAGCTGCTCTGCAAATGAGGCAGCGTTAATGAGGAATTAATTATTGATCCTTCCTGGCGGGAAGCCAATCCCTGGGAAGGTCACTGGGAATGTGGCGGCAGAGCAGTGAGGTCCCTGGGATCATCCCTGTGCTCCTTTAGGGCATGGGATGGGATGGGATAATGGGATGGGATAATGGGATGGGATGTGATGGGATGGGATCAATGGGACACTGGGATGGGATCAATAGGATGGGGATTGGATGGGATGGCTGTGATGGGACACTGGGATGTGATGCAATGGGATGGGATGGGATGNTGTGCTCCTTTAGGGGATGGGATGGGATGGGATAGGATGGGATGGGACACTGGGATGGGATGGGATGGGGATCCTGGCATCGCCCAGCAGGCAGAGGGACAATTCCCTGTGGGAATTCTCCTCCCTGGAAAGGCTGCAGCTCTGCCCGTCTGTCCGATCAGAGATAAGGGAAGCAATCCCAGCATCCCTCCTCACTCCCAGCTCCTCGGTGGGACTAACCCCATTTTTCCCAAGGACTCAGCATCCAGAGCTCCCCAAATCCTTCCAGGGGAACCCTTGGAACACCTTGTCCCGCGGAGCTGCGGGCATGGGGTCTTTCCTTGGATCTCCGAGGGGTCTGGCACGTCCTGAAAACCAGGATCAGCCTTTCCTGTGGCTTCCCAGTGCCCTCCCAGCGCTGCTGGGCACAGACGCTCGGCGGGTGACGAGTCACTGTCGCTGTCATGTTGTGGCAGCTCAGTGGGACAGCTCCAGCCCCTGGCAGCCCCTGGCAGCCGCTGTGCTTCCCGATCCATGCCCAATCCATGCCCGATTCTTGCTTGATCCATGCCCAATCTGTGTCCGATCCATGCCTGATTCTTGCCCGATCTGTGCCTCATCCATGCCCAATCTGTGCCCGATCCATGCCTGATCTGTGCCCAATCCATGCCCGATCCATACCCGTGGCCTCTCCCGGGCCGCTGGAGCAGCAGGAGCCAGCTCGAGGTCACAGAGGGCAAGGAGGCACCGCTCCTGATCCTGGCATCCAGCCTGGAGCATCCCTGAGGGAGAGGAGCTGCGGGAATGGTTTGGGGTTGTTGTGGTGGGCTGAGAGGTTTGGGTGGGGCTGCTCACCTGGCACTGCCCACCTGGCACTGCTCACCTGACACTGCCCACCTGGCACTGCTCACCTGGGTCTGCCCACTCATGTCTCACCTGGCCGTGTTCACCCAGCCCTGCCCACCTGGGTCTCATCTGGCACTGCCCACCTGGGTGTCACCTGGTCCTGCCCACCTGGGTCTGCTCACCTGTCCCTGTCCACCTGAGTCTCACCTGCCCCTGTTCACCCAGCCCTGCTCACCTGGGTCTCACCTAGCTGTGCCCACCTGGCACTGCTCACCTGGCCCTCACCTGGCCATGCCCACCTGGGTCTGCCCACTCGCATCTCACCTGGCCCTGTTCACCCAGCCCTGCTCACCTGGCACTGCCCACCTGGGCCTCACCTGGTTGTGCTCACCTGGGTCTCACCTGGCTGTGCCCACCTGGCTCTGCCCACCTGGCCCTCACCTGGCCATGCCCACCTGGGTCTCACCTGGCTGTGCCCACCTGGCTCTGCCCACCTGGCCCTCACCTGGCCATGCCCACCTGGGTCTGCCCATCCGGGTCTCACCTGACCCTGTTCATCCAGCCCTGCTCACCGAGCACTACCCACGTGGGTCTCACCTGGCTGTGCCCACCTGGCCGTGCCCACCTGGCCCTGCTGATGAGCAGATCCCGGGAGCAGGGTGGGCTCTGACCCACTGCGGAATTCCCGGCGCTGCCCACGTTAGCACCACGGGCACGAGCTCCGTTCCCAAATCCCCGAGCAGGGTTCAGGTGCCACCTGGGAGCGAGCGCAGTTAATTCCCCCAATCTGCAGAGCCGATCGGCTTCTGAGGAGAACAATTAGCGGGTCACAAATTGCAATTGTCATCTCACTCCCGCTTTTAATTTGCCCTAATGAAGCCTAAGCGATTCCGTCGCGCTCCTCCTCCTCCCCCCCCGGCCCCGCGGCCCCTCCGGCATCCCCCGAGGTCCTTTTCCCATTAATTCCCGGCGCGTTCAGCATCCCGGAGCAGACACAAGTTTAATTTAAGGGCTGTGTCCGTGCGTGTGGCTTTGTCACAGCTTGTCACCCCAGCCATGGGATGGGCAGGACCAAATCCTGCCCCAAATCCTGGTCCTTTTTCCAGGCTGGAAGCTGAGCCTGGATCCTCCCCAGCAGCACCTCCAGGAAAACCACAGGAACCTGTTTGGGAGCGTTTTGGTGTGGAAAATCAAACCGAAGCAACAATTCCGGAGGCTGGGAAGGACCAAATCCTATCCCAAATCCTGGTCCTTTTTCCAGGCTGGAAGCTGAGCCTGGATCCTCCCCAGCAGCACCTCCAGGAAAACCACAGGAACCTGTTTGGGAGCGTTTTGGTGTGGAAAATCAAACCGAAGCAACAATTCCGGAGGCTGGGAAGGACCAAATCCTATCCCAAATCCTACCCCAAATCCTGCCCCAAATCCT
>VZRF01013311.1:0-14547 GCA_013396875.1 Vireo altiloquus
GTGCCCATCCCTGGAGGTGCTCAGCCAATAATCCAATGTGGCACCAGGGCTGTGCTTTAGTTGATGCTGTGGTGCTCAGCCAAAGGTTGAATTTGATGATCCTGGAACCTTTTCTGGCCTGAACAATTCTGTGATTCCATGACTGTGGTGCCTGCAGACCCCTGTGAGGTGCACAGTTCACCACCCTGTCACCCTGCTGGGGAATGGGAGACTGGAAGACTGGAAGGCAGAATTCCAGGTGTCTCTGGCTCCGGCAGAGCCCAGGGATGGTGGAGTGAGGCCACAACCAGCCATGGTCCTGCCCACACCGAGCTCTTCTCCCTGGGACACGAGTGGCCCAGCCCTGCAGAGCCCTCCGTGCTGACCACACCTCTCCCTTCATCCCTGTGCAGAAATTCCACTGGAATTTCTGTGTGGATCTGGAGCTCTGTGTGGATTTGGAGCCCCTGGATGCACCCCAGGACCAGCGGTGGCTTGTGCTGCTCTCTGGCTGAGCCCAGCCCCATGTCTGGGGGCCCAGGTGGATCCCTGCCCGCCCACCCCCCAAATCTGGCTGCAATTTGTGCTGGCTCTAACCCACAGCAGCTCCAAATGGGAAACGCAGCCCCAAATAGGAAACCCAGCCTCTTTTCCTTGTGCTCTGCAGGCAGGAAAACTGAGCCACGATTTCGCCTGGGATGCTCCCAGGGCTGCCTGTCTGGGAACAGCTCATGGGCCAGGAATGCAGCTCTTCTCCATCGCTGCTATTTTCCCACTAAAATCCAGAGGAAAACGGATCAGCTGCTAATTAGCAGCAGGGGAACTCGCTGCAGGTTTATTAGGATTTTCCCCTTCTCCAGAAGTGCCTGATTAACAGAGAGGCTGCGAAAACACCCAGAATTCTTTCAACCCTGCACGAGGAGCAAAGCCAGTGCCCCAAGGATGAATAAATCGGGGGAGGAGGGAAGGATGGTGCAAGACCAGGAAAGGAGGATGTGAGTTTGCCTGAAGGGCTGATGAATGCCAAGCAGCATCCCTTGTTCTGCCAGCAGCTCCCAGCGAGATCCCAGCACGGCCACATCCCCGGCTGGGTTTTTATCTGTGGGATGACCTAACCTCGGAGCGAGCTGAGGCTGTAATAAAAAGGCTGGCGGCTGCAGCGAGCTCCAGCCGGTATCACAGCAACAGCAGGAACGTTTCAGAACAGGCTCGGCTCAGCCGCAGCCTCTGGGGTTCTGGGGAACAGCTCTTTAATGTCTGCAAAAGCGCTTTGGAACGGTGGGAGATGGGGAAGGGGAAGGATGGGGATGTTGGGAACGGGGATGGGGCTTGGAGCAGCTCTGAGCGCAACAGCTCAGAGAAATCACGGCTGAGGAGCAGCTCAGGGAGGCAGCTCAGATCAGGTTCCTCACCAGGATACAGCTGGAAAATATCTGAGGAGATCCAGGGAGCTGCAGGACCTCAGGGATGCCTCAGGTGGGAGAAAGGCCAAGGGGCTGTTCCTGGTGATCCAGCAGTGCCCAGGCTGTGAGGGCAGTGCTGGGACAGAGACAGATCTTATTTGTCCTGGTGCTGGGCATGTGGGGACCTTGGAGTCCCTCCCTCACACCCTGAGCTGTCTGCACATCCCTGGAAGGATCCTGGAAGCTTCTGTACCCCACAGAAAAATTCCTCTGGGCTTCTAAAAGTGCCCCTGTGGGATTTATGCCTCAGCCTGGCTGGAGGGCAGAGTGAATCTGTGGCCATCACTGTAACCCCCAGGATGGAACTGGGCTGACATCACTGCTCCCTCACACACATCCCTGGAAGGGAGAGGCAGAGAGAGCCCAAAGATGGGACATCTGCCCAAAGGGGATGAGCTTTGCCATCCTCAGGGCTGGCTCCATCCATATCCACTGCGTGGTCAGCCAGGCTGGAGCCTGGCCAGGCTGCAGGACACAAATCCACAGGAGATGCAGCTCTGCCATCCTCAGGGTTGGCTACATCCATATCCACTCTGTGGTCAGCCAGGCTTGAGCCTGGCCAGGCTGCAGGACACAAATCCACAGGAGATGCAGCTCTGCCATCCTCAGGGCTGGCTCCATCCATGTCCACTGTGTGGTCAGCCAGGCTGGAGCCTGGCCAGGCTGCAGGACACAAACCCACAGGAGATGCAGCTCTGCCATCCTCCCCTCCCAGCAGCTGCCAGCACACGCTGGGGATGGATCTGTCTGGAGAGGCACAGAGCTCCACATCTCCTCCTTGCCAGTGTGATAAAGGGCTTAAAATGTCATAATGGGACCTCTGGTGTCCAGCAAAGGCTGTTGGATTTCACAGCTTCTCCTCCTCGCTGAAGCAGTACCCCTGGGTTATTGCACTTATTAAATTAGGAGCTGTAAAGCAACTGGGTAAATAATAAATTGCTAGGAGGAAATAACAAAAACCTGCCACCCATTGCAGTTATTAGTCCAGATGAGTGAATTAGGTGTGGAAATGGCAGCTTTGAAGTTCGCCTCATTAAATCACACACCAATTCAGCACTTATTAGGTCTCCAGTCAGAGATATAAAGCCTGGGAAGAGGGGGTTGCTGTTAGCAAGAGCCATCGCTGCTGCTGCTGCTGCTTGAGCAGCCTGCGAGGCTCCTGCTGCTGCCTGGGCTGGGAGAGGGCTTAAAGCCCTGGCTCCTGGTGTCCTGAGAGAGTCTGGGAGGTGTGGGGTTTGTCCCCAAAGGAGGAGCTCAGAATGGGGGTGATAACTGCAAAAACATTCACAGAGAGTCAGGAAGGCATGGAGGATGGGATTGGGGGGATTTTCAGAGCAGGATCAGCTGGGATTTCACACAGCCTCAGCCAGCGGTGTGGTGTGTGCCTCAAGAAGTTGGGCTCTCCCCCTGAGCAGCACAAACCCACATTCCCTTTTCCTCATACCCTCATCCATCCATCCATCATCCATCCATCATCCATCCATCATCCATCCATCATCCATCCCTCCATCCATCCCTGAATCCCTGCATCCCTGCATCCCTGCATCCATCCATCCATCCCTCCCTCCATCCATCCATCCATCATCCATCCATCCCTGAATCCCTGCATCCCTGCATTCCTGCATCCATCCATCCATCCATCCATCCATCCATCCCTCCCTCCCTTCTTCCCTCCCCCCCTCCCTCCCTCCCTCCTGGTTTCCTTCCCCATATCTCCAATCTCATCATCTCCCCACCCTTGTCCCCTGCCAGCTCTGGCACTGAGGCACAGCCCAGCAGCACCCACATTCCAAAAGCCACAGGCACAGAGCTTGTGAAAAACTCTGAAAATCCCTTCCTCGAGCCCAATTCTCACCTTGAAACACCACCTGGTTTTTATCTAGCTTGACTCCTTTCATAAATCTGCACCCTAATGGGTTACAGAGATCTGAGCACAGAGATCTCTGCTGGAGCTCGGTGTCACACAGGGCCCTGCCAGCCCCGTGTCTCCAAAGTTACGAGGTTAAAGGAATAACACATTCTGCAGCCTTCATTTTTGCCATATGTTAGGAAAGATAAGCTCATGGTTTCCAGCTCTCTTTGCAGCCACGATGCTTAGAAACCTATTTTTATAGAGAAAAAATTTGGATTCTCAGTGAACAACCTGATTGCAGGAGCAGAAATCTGCAAGGGGAAAGCACTGCAGGAGTGAACAACCCGGAGCCAGCAGAGGCACGGGAGAATTCCCAGTGCTCACACACTTCCAGGACCAAAGATTTAACCAAAAGTTGGGACCACGGAGCCAACCTCCCCCTGGGAGTTTGGGATTTCATCTCCGAACTGTGGACGCCCTGGTTGGGCCCCATAAAGGTGGTTTGTGCCCAGGATGCTTTTTCTTCTCAATCTCTCATCTCAGGACAAAATAACAAATGACTTTAGTGCTGCTTCAGGTTGTTTATTCTAGGTTATCAAAGGTTCAGGAGCACAGTGTCACCACTGATTCCAGGTGCCAAATGGCCACAGACACACGGAGCAGGGAGATTATAGAGTTTTATCATCAAATAGGAAGATTCTACATACATTATTTTGTTTCTAAATCCAATAACTATCACTATTATTAACAGGTGGTTTCTAAACTAAATTCTCTCTACCAATCACTACATGATAGGAACTGAGGTCACAGAAAAGGGAAGAAGAAGGAGAAGAGAGAAGAAGGAGAAGGACAAGGCACTGACACCCTAAAATCTCCATCTTGGTCCCACAGTAATCCATGAGGCAATTCCTAAAACTACAAACCCATTTTTCTGTGGCACATCAAACATTCAGCTTTTCATTTCTTTGGTGCTTGCTGCTCACCCAGGAGTGGGGGCAGCCTCTGCCAAGGGCTCATTTCGATGGCAAAGCTTCTTGTGGAGCTCTGGGGGTGAATTTGGTCCCCAGGAGAACAGGCAAAGCTGTTTGGCTTTGCTGGTCTCCAACACCAACCCAAATATTTCAGCTGGAATGCTGCATTCCTTTAGGCCTGAACAACTCAGGCACAGCCATGGCCTAAACTGCAATTTGCAGTGAAAATGGGGAAAAAACCTTCTGAGATAAATAACACAACGAACATGCCCTCCTCACCCACGGCCATCTCTCGCTGGAACTATGTGCTTTGTGCAGCTGAGCTGGAATTTGAGGAAGAATAAAGCAAATTCATCTCATAGGGTGTTTTTTTTTAAGTTTGAGGTGGTTCTGGTTAGCTGGTTGAGTCCCAAGGGCAGGGCATGGGGTGAGCATCTGCTCTGGGATGGGTTTGACTCCCAGACCCCTCTGAGCACAGGGGACAGAAGCAAAGTCTGGCTGGTGCTGCCTCCTTTAGAGCACCTGGGAGGCTTTAACCCATCCCTCACTCACTGATGGATCACAGGAAAACCCAGGCTGGGACAGCAGGGCCAGCCAGGCAGTCAGACCAGGTTTTACTCCAGCCTTTATCTCACCTGGGCTGGAAAACTTTGCCTTTCCTCCGTTTGGCAGAGCTCCTGAGGGGTGTGAGCAGGTCCCCCAGGCAGGCAGTGGAGACTCCTGTAATTCACAGGGGTGTTAATCCCTCCTGGCAGGCACACAGGGCCCACACTTCCAGGTTTTCCCCCATAAACCAGAGCATACAGCTGCTTGCATCCTTCCAAGGAGGAAAGCCAAGCTTTCCACTTCATCCTCTGGGTGCAGCAGCTGTGATTTACGGAGCAGGGTGAGTTTCAGCAGTTTGAAGTGCAAAGCACAGCCTGACACCTTGGCTGTCCCCTGGCACCTCGTGCACCTCTCTTTCCGTGCCCCTTTTGTGGCTGCCAGGGGATGCTGGTGGCCCCAGCAGGACTCAGGGTTTGTTCTCAGGTGATTTTTGGTTTGTTTTGCTGCCTGCCCAGGCGGTGTCTGTGAGGAGGATGAGGTCACGGCTCGGCTGCCAGCTCTCCCCAGCAGGGCTCTGCTGCAGTAACCCTCAGGCTGCCGTTTTGGGCATTATTCTCCCAGTTTTTGCTCACTGCACAGGTCCCACCAGTGCAGCCAGGTCCTTCTCGTGCCCTGCTGTGCCATGAGCCACGGGGGAAGGCACAGCTCCAGCCGTGATGCCAGTCCTGGGGCTGCCCTCCCTCCCTGCCCCGTACCCAGCCCATCCCTCAGCCTGACCCCTCACTGGCTTCCCTGACCCCTTCTGCCCCCCAAAATCCTGCACTTTGTGGGACCGTTCACTGGGGATGGTGGGATTTGGACTTGATGCTCTTGGAGATCTTTTTTGGCTTTTATGATTCTACAATTCTGTGATTCTGTGATTCTGTGATTTTGTGATTCTGTGATTCTACAATTCTGTGGTTCTGAGATTCTGTGATTCTGTGGTTCTGTGGTTCTGTGATTTTGTGGTTCTGTGATTCTGTGGTTCTGTGATTCTACAATTCTGTGATTCTGTGATTCTGTGATTCTGTGATTCTGTGATTCTCCCATCCCTTTTCCTCCCTCCCTCCCTGTTCTGTGCTCTCAGCAGCCTCCTCCTGTTGTCATAACAACAAGCACCAGCCCTGGTGGCCATGCCAGCCCTTCCAGCTCGAGCAGCTCCTCCTGGGAGGATGCTCCAGCCCCAAACCATCTGGCCGAGGTGGGAAGGAGCCCACGGGGGCTGTGTCCCCTCTGCCACCACTCTCCCCAGCACGAGGTGTTAGGCACCAGACACGAGTCCCTGGCTGCTCTCTGCAGCACATCCCTGGCCAGCCTTCGTCCTCCACAGCTCCCTGGGGACCCAAATCCCTGGAGCCAGGTCCCTGATCCTCTCAGCTCTCTCCTCAGTGCAGACCCCAAATCCCTGGAGCCAGGTCCCTGATCCTCTCAGCTCTCTCCTCAGTGGAGACCCCAAATCCCTGGAGCCAGCTCCCTGAAACTCTCAGCTCTCTCCTCAGTGGAGATCCCAAATCCCTGGAGCCAGGTCCCTGATCCTCTCAGCTCTCTCCTCCCCTCCCTGGGTGACACCACCCAATGTGCAGCACCCCCAGGCACAGGCAGGACCAAACCAGAGCGGCTTAAGGAGTCCCAGAAGTTCCCTGTGGCTCAGGACAGGCTTCTCTGAGGAGAGTCAGGTCTGCAGGCACAGCCAGACCTACTCCTGAAGGCACTGTGGGCACTGGACTGTGTTCCAGAAAATCCAGCAAATCCATGGTCTCAAAAGACATTTCTCCTGTGGCTGGCAATGGATTAAAACCCTCAGGAGCAGCTTTTTCAGAGCAGCTGTGGCTGCCTCATCCCCGGCAATGTCCAGGGCCAGGCTGGACATTGGGGCTGGGAGCAGCCTGGGACAGTGGGAGGGGTCCCTGGGATGGGATGGGATGGGATGGGATGGGATGGGATGGGATGGGATTTAAAATCCTTCCCAACCCAAACCACTCCATGGTTCTGTAGTTCTTCACCCAAGAGTCCCACGAGAGCCCAAAGGCTGAAGATCTCTGAAGATGCCTTTATGGCTGTATTGCACGTCAAGGCCTGGTTATGAGAGAAATTCCTTTTCCCACGTTCCCAGCTGAAGCTCCCGAGCTGCTGGGAAGCTGCACTTGGGGAGAGGGAATGATCATTTCACCGTGGGACTCAAGGATTTCCAAAGAACAGGAGGAATTTCAGCCTCCCGGAGAGAGGGAGGCGATGGTTTGAACTTCCAGGAGTGTTGTCAGCACCTTCCCTTCTCCACACGGCTTCACTTCCCAGGGGAGCCAGCCTGGAACCTCAGCCAAGGGATTCTGAGCAGTTTGATCCCACATTTGGCTTCTCAGGGCAGGAAATGTCTGCTCTCTGTGCCGGGAAAACAAAGGCTCTTTCGGGGGAAGGAATTTCTCAGGACACCTGATTAATCGGAGCTGCTCTGGAGATTGGTGTGACCCAAATTGGCTCCAGGTTTGGGAGCCCAGCAGGGTTTAACTGCAGCGTTCTCAGGCAGCCCTGGCTGCCTCCAGCAGTTTTAAGCATTGCAGGAACGATTTTTTTTTTTCTTTTGAAGGCAAAATGATTCCTCTACTCAGTGGCAGGAGGGGCTGGCAGTGAGACAAACATCACCATCACCAGGGCTCGCTGCCTTGCACCCCCAGAAAGGAAAATCCAAGGGGTTTTTAAGGGAATCTTCACACGTCTCACACATTTCCCCAGGTTTTTTGGACTCTCCATCCACTTCTTTTGCATCAGGGCCAGCAGCAGGATGGGGAGCAGAGCACAGCACCCAAGAAAAGCCCTGGTGGCACCCAAAGCTCCTCCTGAGCTCTGACCCTGCTGGGCTGGAGTTTGGCCCTGGCCTTGTGGGCAGCTCAGGGGTGCTGGGGTACCCCCAGCTGGGGAAACTGAGGCACGGAGCGGCTGAGAATTCCTGGGAATTGGGTAAATTCCTGGGAATAGGGTGAATTCCCTTGAAGCTCCTCCCTTGAGAAGCAGTGATTGCTGAATTCCTGATCGGAATTCCGATCCCAGCGAGGGGAAGGTTCCAGGCTGTCCCCAATGCCTCTCCCTGCTCTTCCTGCACAAATATTTTGAAGGAGACCAACCAGGCTCCCCCACCCTGCCCTCACCACCCTCATCCAGCTCAGAAATTGGGGCTGGAGAGCTCCAAATATTCCAGCCACGGGCGCTGAAGTTTGGGCAGGGAGCAGCAGGTTCCAGCTGGAGCATCCCAGGCAGGAATCCAGGGAATTCCAGGGAATTCCAGGCAGGAATTCCAGGGAATCTCCTCCCCTGCCCTGGATTTTGAAGCCTCAGGGGTGAAGGGGTGAAGGGGAGCAGGGCAGGAGCTGCCCAGAAAGGTTTCCAGGTGAATAAAGGATGGGCTGAGGGCAGCTCAGGTCCTGGGGAGGAGCAATTGGCGGGGGGGAAATTCCAGACTTTTTTTAATAATTATCCTATTTTTTTTTGGCTAAAGATTGTGCTCAAGGCCAGGCTGGAGTGGGAGGTGGCTCTGCCCACAGCAGGAGGTGGAATTAGGTGATTTTTAAGGTCTTTTCCAACCCAAACCAGTCTGGGATTGTGGGAATTCAGCCTGGCCTCGGCAGAGCTCCCTCAGAGCATCCTTTGCTCATGGGTTCAGCTCTGGGAGGAGGAAAAAAAACGGGACAAAAAGGAGGAAAAACTGAAAAAAATATATAATTATGGCATTTCCACGAGGAGGAAAAAAATGGAGACAAAAAGGAGGAAAAACTAAAAAAAAAAATTATAATTATGGCATTTCCACAAGGGCAGTGCTTCCCACAAGGAGGATAAAACCAAAGACAAAAAGGAGGAGAAATTGAAAAAGAAATATAATTATGGTATTTCCACGAGGAGGAAAAAAATGGAGACAAAAAGGAGGAAAAACTGAAAAAAAATATAATTATAGCATTTCCACAAGGAGGAAAAACTGGAAAAAAAAAAGTAATTATGGCACTTCCACGAGGGGAGCACTTCCCCTGAGGAGGACAAAACTAAAGACGAAAAGGAGAAAAAAGTGGAAAAAAATATATAATTATGGCATTTCCACAAGGAGGAAAAAACCAGAGATAAAAAGGAGGAAAAACTGAAAAAAATTTATAATTATGGCATTTCCACAAGGGCAGTGCTTCCCCTGAGGAGGGAAAAACGGAGACAAAAAGGANAGGAAAAAAATGGAGACAAAAAGGAGGAAAAACTGAAAAAAAATATAATTATAGCATTTCCACAAGGAGGAAAAACTGGAAAAAAAAAAGTAATTATGGCACTTCCACGAGGGGAGCACTTCCCCTGAGGAGGACAAAACTAAAGACGAAAAGGAGAAAAAAGTGGAAAAAAATATATAATTATGGCATTTCCACGAGGAGGAAAAAACCAGAGACAAAAAGGAGGAAAAACTGAAAAAAAATATAATTATAGCATTTCCACAAGGAGGAAAAACTGGAAAAAAAATAGTTGTTGTTTTTACATCAGACTGTGCTTTTTTTACCTGCTTAGAAAAAACTGAGACAAAAGGGAGGAAAAACTGAAAAAAATTTATAATTATGGCATTTCCACGAGGAGGAAAAAACCAGAGACAAAAAGGAGGAAAAACTGAAAAAAGAAATATAATTATGGCATTTCCACGAGGAGGAAAAAAACAGAGACAAAAAGGAGGAAAAACTGAAAAAAAATTATGGAATTTCCACAAGGGCAGCACTTCCCCTGAGGAGGCAAAAAACAGAGACAAAAAGGAGGAAAAACTGGAAAAAAAATTATAATTTTTGCATTTCCACGAGGGCAGCGCTTCCCCTGCAGTGAGGTTTGGGGTGGCTGCAGCAGAATCAGGATTTTTCCATCGTTTCCCAGGAGAATAAATCGGGAATTAAAGAGTGCCACTCGTACACAGAGTGATATGTTGGGACTTTAAAATTTATTCCAACATGCTGTTTTTTTAAAAATACGCCCAGACCGAGCAGACAATCTGAGCTGTAGTAAAGGCAATATTATACTTGTAAAAACTTCTCATTCACAGTACAGATGTCATTTACAATAAGGGTCACAAACATCAAATACTGAGTATTTTTCTTCTTTTTTTTTTGTTCTTTTCTTGTTTTTTGTGTGTTTTTTGTTCAGTTTTTTTGTTGTTGTTTTTACATCAGACTGTGCTTTTTTTACCTGCTTTTTTTTTTCTTTTTTTTTGTTTTTTTGCACTGATATAACCATACAGACATTGCAAGATGCAAGTGTAGAAACTGGAGTTCAAATAAAATTACAGGCAAAACTACCAAATTCCATTGGACGCTGTACATATTTACAGTACCATTTTTTTTTTGGAATGTATTGCCATTTTTAAGAACATATAGAAACTTTCTACAGACTATTCCACTTACAGAATACATACACCTTTTAGAAAAAAAGGCAAATATTTATCTTACATGAGACCATGTATATTAAATTTGCGTACACATTATTATTATTATTAATTATTATTATTAATTTTTTTTTTTTTTTACATTACATTTACTAAAGTGATCGTAAGTGCCATCATATCTCAGTAATGAAAACAGATTGGTTTTATGCCATCAGGACTGATGTTTTTTAACTTATTTTTTTTTCTTTTTTTTCTTTATTTTTTGTAAATAATTTACAATACGCTTTCATTCGTAAATACTGTGCAATAGACAGAAATGTTAAAAGGAAAGGAAAAAAAAAACCAAACCGAAGCAGATGATGAGTAGAGGAAAAAGCAAGGGGAGCAGGGAAGGGCTAGATCAAATCCTGGAGGAGTTTGCATGGAAATTGGGATAAATTGAATGACTTCTCCGAGGATATTGCTTGTTCAGGTGTTGTCTTTGTGGATTTTGGACAAAACCTGGGGCAGGGAAAGCTGCAGAGCTGTTGGGGAGGAGGAGGCAGAGCCTCAGGTATTGCCATTTTTAAGAACATATAGAAACTTTCTACAGACTATTCCACTTACAGAATACATACACCTTTTAGAAAAAAAGGCAAATATTTATCTTACATGAGACCATGTATATTAAATTTGCGTACACATTATTATTATTATTAATTATTATTATTAATTTTTTTTTTTTTTTACATTACATTTACTAAAGTGATCGTAAGTGCCATCATATCTCAGTAATGAAAACAGATTGGTTTTATGCCATCAGGACTGATGTTTTTTAACTTATTTTTTTTTCTTTTTTTTCTTTATTTTTTGTAAATAATTTACAATACGCTTTCATTCGTAAATACTGTGCAATAGACAGAAATGTTAAAAGGAAAGGAAAAAAAAAACCAAACCGAAGCAGATGATGAGTAGAGGAAAAAGCAAGGGGAGCAGGGAAGGGCTAGATCAAATCCTGGAGGAGTTTGCATGGAAATTGGGATAAATTGAATGACTTCTCCGAGGATATTGCTTGTTCAGGTGTTGTCTTTGTGGATTTTGGACAAAACCTGGGGCAGGGAAAGCTGCAGAGCTGTTGGGGAGGAGGAGGCAGAGCCTCAGCCCTGGCAGGATGGATTTGGGATGCTCACAGGTGGGAATTCCCTGCTCTCCCAGAGAATCCTGGGCAGGATTTGGGATCAGAGCAGAGCTTAGGACCCATTAGGGGACATTAGGGGCACCAGGGCTGGGATGTCACCCCTTAGGAGCAGGTGAGGAACTGCATTTCTCAGCCAAAAGCTGGGAATTCACAGCTATTTCACCGTGGTTTTGTTCCCTGCTGCAGCTCCTGGGGATCCAGCAAAGGACTGGGAATAAGCAGAGCTGGTTATTATAACCCTGCCCAGAGGATGGGGTGGATTTGGGGAGCCCTCTGCTCCCCTCTCCTCATCCCATGGTCTGCTTGGCCCAGCAAGACCCCAAGCTCCATTTAGGAGCTAAATCCACACTGCAGCACAAAAGAGTTCCTGAAACTCCAGAGATGCTCGAGCTTAAGGTCCAAGAGCTTTCTGAGCTCTGGATGTCAGTCCTGGTGTGGAGAATTCTGCCCAGGAGCGATCCCAGAGCTTGGGCCAAGCCCTCTGTGAGCAGGAGGATTTCAGGCTGGCAGGACCTGCATGGATTGGAGGCACCCAAAGAGCTCAGCAGGGAGGGAAATATGCCAGTGGGATTGGGCTGATGGAGCAGCCACACCACAGAGGAGCAGCCAGGCCCTGTGCCCTCAGGGATTATAAATTGGAGGAGCTCTGCCATGAGAAAAGCAGGGGATTTTATTTCCACCTGCTGCTGAAAAGGAAGGGCTGGGCCCTGCTTCTTCATTTGCCTATTTGCATTATTAATACATTCTCTGGCAAATAATCCTGCTAAGTGCTCAGCAAAGCCACAGAGCCACCCTTGCAGCCCTTGTGGGGAACAAATGGGGTTTTCCATCCCTGTTTTCCAGGCAGAACAGACATTCAGAGCGACAGGAAAAGCTGTGAGCGGCAGAGGGTGACACCGGGAAACCAAAAGGGGGATCCAGGTGGGAACGGCAGCCACCGGTGAGGGTTGGAGTAACACCCAGCGCTATAAAAATCCCGGGAGTGACATTCCTGTGCTCCTTGGAGGAGGGAGACACTTTTGCCCAGGGTCCCAGGTGACTCCAGCGGGGCTGGGCTGCCCCGACCCGCCCTGCCCGCAGACAGAGGTGCTGGTGCTGGCGGAGCTCTGAGCTGGCAGTGCGACCATTAGCCCTTAATTAGCAATTAGTTATTTTTTTTTGGGGGGGGGGAGCCTCCTCGCCCCTTGGGTACAGCGTGAAGCACCATTGCACCCCAGCCAGAGAAGCCAAACTGGGTTGGGACTCGGTTTTTGCGCCCATCTCCTGAGTTTGCAGCGGTCCCTGCCTGCCCCGCTCCGTGGCTGCCGGGGCTGGGGATGGGATCCGGGCAGGGAATGTCCCCGGGAGAGCCTCAGCCCTTTCCCAAACTCCTTTTCCTGGTTTATTTTTTGGCCCCGGGTGCAGGGATCCGGATGGTTACACATCCCCACTGCCCGGATGCAGAAAGCTTCGAGCTGCTGGGAAAGCCTCAAAAATCCTGATGATGACAACAATAAACCCCCACAACAACAACAAATAATCAATAATGAAGACTCCAGGTTTTCTTGGGCATTTTTTCCCCCCTCTCATTCCACAAATGATGGAGGGGGGAAAAAAAAACTCACACGAAGTTTAAATAGGTTAAGGATTGAAATGCAGTGACAGAAAGAAGCTGAGCAGATTTGATCTAGCCCAAAACTCATGGCAAAAGCACCAAAAAACCAGACACAGCTGCTGCAGGATTTTTATGTCGTACATATATATATATATATGTAAAATTGAATACAAAAAGCTACCTTGGATCGAGTTAAGAGTGTGACAAAGGGGCAGAAAGTGGCCGAAATCAGGGAAGTCGCTCGATTTCATGGATGGTTTCCAGGGATGCTCACAGCAGCCCTGGCCGAGCACTCCGCTCCCACTCACCCTGGGATTAAGCACGGCTTAAGCACGCACTTAAAGCCTGAGTGGGGTTTAAGCCGGTGCTTGAGAGCTCGAGTAAACTCTGGAGTAAGCTGCTGAGCCGAGCTCCAGCCCCTGCTCCAACCTCTGCGAGCAGGAGCAGCTTCCAGGCTCGGGGCCAAAAAAGGGGGAATGGGAAAAAAGGGAAACCTGATAAAAGTGCTAATTAGGGGATAAATGGGGTCTGGACGTTGTTTTGGTCAGTGTCACAGCCTTAATGGTATTTCCATGATATCTTTTTTTTTGTATTTAATTCCCTTTACAAGAAGAGTGGAAAAAAAAAGAAAAAAACAATCAGGAAAAAATTACAGAAGATTATTAAAAAATTTCTATTCTTTGCCCGTGAAACGGGAACAGTTCGTAGCTCATCAAGTCTGGCAAGGAAATATGTTCTCATTCAGGGTTTTATTTGATTCCTTTTATTTTTACTTTCTTTTTATTTTTTGTATTTTTATTTTTTTTTAAAAAGCGTATTACGTACCCAATAAACTGGAACAGCTCTGAAAGAAGAAAGAACTGGTCCACTGGTTAAATATTTATATTATTTTCTTTTTTTTTTCCTTTTTTTTTTTTTTTTGTTAAAATAAAAAAAAAAAGAGGTTTGTACAGATTCCATAGACCAGAAAACCCTCTGAAGTAGTAAAGAACCTGCTGGGGCAAACAACTCGAAGCTTTGTGGTTTAAAAAGCTGTGACAGAGGGATGGCTCCATCGGGGTCGCTCTGGATTTGGTATCGGATTTATCGGCAATTGCTCTGCCAGGGACGCTCGTCCCGAAAAATCTGCTCTGGAAAAAGCTGCTGCGCATGCATAACAAGCTGATTTTGCAAGCATTCACCGAACAGCATCAATCTTTTATCTCCCAAAAAACACCCAAAAACGAGGCCCATCTGCGCCAGAAGGGCAGGGCTGGGGGGGGTCACACTCCAATAAATAAATACAGGTGAGGGTGAGAGTGAGAGCCCCAGGGGAGGAGCAGAGCCCTGAGCCCTCCTGGAGCTCCACGGGGACAAAGCAGCCAGGAGTGAGCCTGGCATGGGAATGGGATGGGGATGGGATCAGTGGGATGGGATCAGTGGGATGGGGTGGGATGGTATAGGATCAGTGGGATGGGATCAGTAGGATGGGGTGGGATCAGTGCGTTGAGATGGGGTGGGATGGGATTGGTGGAATGGGATCAGTGGGACAGGATGGGAT
>VZRF01013311.1:14723-26258 GCA_013396875.1 Vireo altiloquus
ATGGGATCAGTGCGATGGGATGGGATGGGATGGGATGGGATGGGATGGGATGGGATGGGATGGGATGAGAGGAGCTTCCCCACAACTCAAACATGCTGGAGGGAGAAAGGGTTTCAAGGCTGAGTTTCCTCCCCTGGGACACCGAGGGAGGTTTGCAGAGGCTCCCCCGGCGCAGGGAGGGCTCAGGCACGGGCAGGGCTCTGCCAGGCGCCGCGGGAGGATTAAAGCAAAGCAGGAGGCTCGTCCAGCGAGAGACCCTTCCTGGCACGGGCTCTACATTCCATACATTCCTACCTTCTCGCAGGTAAATCTTTGAAGAAGAATTTTTTTTTTTTAATTTTTTTTTTTAGGTTTTTTTTTAGGGCTTTTTGTCCCTTTTTTTTAGAAAAGTGCTTTGCTGGGTTCTGCAGGAGGGAGGGATGCTCGCGGTTCGTTTTCCTCTTTGTGAGGGACAAATTTCTCTCCCTGCCAACAACGAACCTCCCCTGCTCAAGGAAGTGCTACTTTCAGTCACAAGGTCAGGGTAAACACGTTTTTTCAAATGTAAAGCAGTTTCAACTGTTTAAAGCACAACCTTGGGATGCGAGGAAAAAAAAACCAAACAAAAAAATCCAAGCACTTTGCAAGAATTAAATAAAGCATGTAATAAATACAAATCATAAACTTCTGTACACAGGAGCAAGGTTTTGGGGTTTTTTTTTCTTTTTTTTTTTTTTTCTTTTTAATCATTTAATCAATATAAAAAAAAGGTATTTTTCTGTTTTGCTTTTGTTTTCAGTGCATCTTCTTCCTCTTTAAAATGCTTAACCCTTTCCTTTCTATTTTACTCAGATTTGAGATTACGCACACCTAAATGGCAAAAAAGACAAGGTCTAACAAACCCCCTTTCCAAAAAACTCTAAAAAAATATTCACAGCCTCAAACAGTTTTGTACATTTCAAGCAACAAAAGGTATAGAAAAAGGCACAAGTAACTGCATACATGTGGAGATAATACCAGACTGGGACAAAGAAAACCAGGAATTTTCCATGGGTTTGGTCATTCACTAGAGTGCTTCTTATGATTATACTAAAGGAAATAGTGTTGAAAATGTCTGTTGATTTTACAGAGGAAGCCTAAAGGTGGAACAGCTGGCGGAGGCTTTAAGTACTTCCCGTGTTTTCATCCACCTTTGTGTGAGTTTGACCCAAGTCGGAGCGCTCTGGGTGCGGGCTGCTGGCGCTGGGCTCTCCGGAGAGCTTCCGCAGGGAGCAGGGCTGGGGCTGCCCGGGGAGGGGATCCAGCGAGGTTGAGATGAAAGTGCAGGGTGGTTCCGAAGGGCTGCTCGAGCTGCCCGATGGCTGCTTGCCCGTGGGTTTGGAGGTGTTATCCGTGCCGGCTGAGGGCTCTGTGGAAGGCTCCTGGAGGGTGCCAGGGCTGGCTGGGGACAGTGAGGGCCTTGTGTGCTCCGCCGGGCTGGGCTCGGCCTGCACTGCAGGCTCCAACTCCTCCTGCTCCCGCTGGAGCTCGCTAGTCCTCATCTTCTCCTCCGAGAAGCCGCCAGCCGCCGGCTCCGGGGACAAGGTGTACTTGGAGACCTTGGCGACAGGAGACACGGAGGCCGACGATGGCTCTGGAGGGGTTTGGGGCTCCTGGTCCCTCCTGGCAGGCCGGGCGGGCTGGGCGAGGCCGCTGGGTGCCGAGGCGAAGCGTCCGGCCTGGGGGGACAGCGCGGGCACCAGGCTGGCGTGGGCGCTGGGCCTGGCCTGCACCATCTGGATGCCCCCGATGGGGATCATGGGGTACGGGGTCCTGGCGAGCTGCTGCGAGTGCAGCGGGAGGTGGCTGAAGACATTCTCCTCCCCTCGGCCGGGAGCGTGGAGGTCGTGAGGGGCCTGCAGGGGCCGGGGGCACGCGGGCTGCGGGGTGTCAGGGGAGCAGGGCGGGCTGCGGGGTTCCATCTTCTGTGCCAGGGGGAAAAAGAGAGAGCCTGGTCAGTGTGACACACAAGGGATGGCCTGGGCAGCAGCAATGATCACTGCAAGGATTGGGGTTGGTATTTTACTCAGATTTGAGGCAGATCAATCAGCTTGGCCTGGGCAGCAGCAATGCTCACTGCAAGGATTGGGGTTGGTATTTTACTCAGATTTGAGGCAGATCAATCAGCTTGGCCTGGGCAGCAGCAATGCTCACTGCAAGGATTGGGGTTGGTATTTTACTCAGATTTGAGGCAGATCAATCAGCTTGGCCTGGGCAGCAGCAATGCTCACTGCAAGGATTGGGGTTGGTATTTTACTCAGATTTGAGGCAGATCAATCAGCTTGGCCTGGGCAGCAGCAATGCTCACTGCAAGGATTGGGGTTGGTATTTTACTCAGATTTGAGGCAGATCAATCAGCTTGGCCTCAGCAGCAATGCTCGCTGCAAGGATTGGGGTTGGTATTTTACTCAGATTTGAGGCAGATCAATCAGCTTGGCCTCAGCAGCAATGCTCGCTGCAAGGATTGGGGTTGGTGTTTCATTCAGATTTGAGACAGATCCATCAGCTTGGCCTGGGCAGCAGCAATGCTTACTGCAAGGCTTGGGGTTGGTGTTTTATTTGGATTTGAGACAGCTCAGTCAACAGAGAGAGATGTGGAGCCCCAAACCTTTAAGGTGAGGAGCAGCACAACCCACAGCGTTTCCTTTCTGGGTACAAATATGCCCCTAGTTGGCATATTTGTTCCTGTTGGGGAATAAATCCAGGGATTTGGCTTAGGCCAAATCATAATAAAATGATTTTATATCACTTTAAATGGATCATTATAAAATCAGAGAATTATTTCGTTGGAAGGGACCTTTAAAGGTCATCTTGTCCAACCTCCTGCCATGGCAAGTGACATCTTTAACTTCGACCAGGCTGCTCTAAGACTCATCCAGCCTGGCCTTGGGCACTGCCAGGGATCCAGGGGCAGCCACAGCTTCTCNTCATTCAGATTTGAGACAGATCAATCAGCTCGGCCTCAGCAGCAGCAATGCTCACTGCAAGGATTGGGGTTGGTGTTTTATTTGGATTTGAGACAGCTCAGTCAACGGAGAGAGATGTGGAGCCCCAAACCTTTAAGGTGAGGAGCAGCACAACCCACAGCGTTTCCTTTCTGGGTACAAATATGCCCCTAGTTGGCATATTTGTTCCTGTTGGGGAATAAATCCAGGGATTTGGCTTAGGCCAAATCATAATAAAATGATTTTATATCACTTTAAATGGATCATTATAAAATCAGAGAATTATTTCGTTGGAAGGGACCTTTAAAGGTCATCTTGTCCAACCTCCTGCCATGGCAAGTGACATCTTTAACTTAGACCAGGCTGCTCCAAGACTCATCCAGCCTGGCCTTGGGCACTGCCAGGGATCCAGGGGCAGCCACAGCTTCTCTGGGCACCCTGTGCCAGGGCCTCACCACCCACAGAGTAAAAAACATCCTCTTTAGATCCAATCTGAATCTCCTCTCTTCTAGTTTAAAGCCATCTCCCCTTGTCCTGCTCTCGGAGCTGCCTCTGAAGCGCTGGCAGAGGATGCCAGTGTTTGCTGCCAGCCGAGCTGCTTCAGAGCCCTGTCAGTGCAGGGGGTTCCTGAGAGCCCACAGTGAGGTTATTTATCTATTTATTGATTTATCTATTTATTTATTTATCTATTTCTCATGTGCTTTCCTAAAGCAGGATCACCTCCTCGCAGGGATGCTCCCAGTGGGAGGTGGCACCGACTCCAGCACAGTGGGGTGCCCACCACCCTCATGGGGTGCTCTGAGCAAACCAAGGCTTCCAACCCTACATTTTACCTTCTCCTCTTTCTCTCTCAGTGCTTCCCATAGTTTCCTAACGTACATCATGGAGAGATATGTGGCTAAACAGAAATGGGTTAATTAGTGACGAGGTTATGGCTAAATCCCTGCACAGGACTCCCAAGAACAGGAACTGAAATCAGCTTTCCGTTAAGATTGGGTTGGAGATAAAATGTGAGGAAGCACACGTGAGGAGGGCACATTTCTTTGCAGGATTATGGGGAATAACTCCCTGATCCTGTGAGATGGATCTCTGAAAATGCAGCAGAGGAAAGCAGCAAAAGAGAACAGGGAAGAGAAAAAGGAAGAGCCACCAAAGGCAGTGTGTGCTGGGTCAGTGGTGACAAGCCCCAGCACTGCTAAATGTCACTTATCCACAGGAAGTCTTGGCTAAATCACTTTAGGGACGCTGGGAAACCCCAGACAAATATTTCAGTGGTGCAACAATCACCACAAGGAGAGACTGGCAAGGGCCAGTGGGAAGGGAGATGGTTGTCGTGAGACTTGGCAGAGCCTGACACTGAAACCGAGCTAAGATAATCTTCAAGCTCTGTTTGGGATCTGATAAATCCTCCTCTGGTCTTTCTGTCTCTTGTGGCCTTACCAGGAATGTTAATTTTGCAATGAAAGCCCAGCTGTCCATCATAAATGGGAATTTTTCCATTCATGTGCTTTGGAGGCACATGGAAAATCAACAGTGGTGGCTCCGGGTGCAGAAAAGGAGCAGGAAAACAAAGCCAAGAGGTAAACGTGAACAAAGGTGGGAATGACAGACAAGCAGGGATTACATCATCATCTCCTACTGTGGATTTGGGAGCTGAGGGGATTTGCTCCAAGCAGAGGCAGCAGAAAGTTATCCTGATAGAAGAGCTGAAGGATGAGGGTTCCCAGAGCCTTGGAATTCACCGCAAGAAGTGAATTGACAGGAAAAGGAAACAGCATTAAAGGAAGCCAAAGTTTGGGCCAAAAATAAAGGACAGTCTCTGAGAAGGTGAGACAAAGACTCAGAGTGGAAAGCATGAGGAAGGAGGCACCACAGGACAGAAGATTCAGCCCTGGAATGGCTAATTTCCCTTCATCCACCAAACCCCACATGGATCCTCCTGCAGCCCTGGAATTTCTGATTTCCCTTTATCCACCAAACCCCACATGGATCCTCCTGCAGCCCTGGAATGGCTGATTTCCCTTCACACACCAAACCCCACATGGATCCTCCTGCAGCCCTGGAATTGCTGATTTCCCTTCATCCACCAAACCCCTCATGGATCCTCCTGCAGCCCTGGAATTGCTGATTTCCCTTTATCCACCAAAATCTGCCTGCAGCCCTGGAATTGCTGATTTTCCTTTATCCACCAAACCCCACATGGATCTGCCTGCAGCCCTGGAATGGCTGATTTCCCTTTATCCACCAAACCCCAAATGGATCCTCCTGCAGCCCTGGAATTGCTGATTTCCCTTCATCCACCAAACCCCACATGGATCCTCCTGCAGCCCTGGAATGGCTGATTTCCCTTTATCCACCAAAATCTGCCTGCAGCCCTGGAATTGCTGATTTCCCTTCACCCTCAGGATTTGATTTGTCCAGCAAAGAGCTTAAATAATTCTCTGGGCCCAGTGGGAACTCCCTCTCTGTGCTGAAGAGAGGAGCCAGATGAAATGAGAGATGTCCAAACAAACATTTCTCAGATCTCATCCTGTGGTTGGACACAGGGCTCAGCCAGGGTTGGCTCGGGTCACTGACCAGTGGAAAATGGTCACAGCTCCACTCCATCCGGGGAAACCTCAGGGATGGGAACAAAATTCCCGGGAACAAAAAGGCTCTGAGTGACAATTAATCGTTAAGAGGAACAAAATTCCCAGGAACAAAAAGGCTCTGAGTGACAATTAATCGTTAAGAGGAACAAAATTCCCAGGAACAAAAAGGCTCTGAGTGACAATTAATTGTTAAGAGGAACGAAATTCCCAGGAACAAAAAGGCTCTGAGTGACAATTAATCATTCAGAGGTTATCCTTGCTGATTGTCCCAGCAGGACTGGCTGGCTCAGGAGGGGGAATAACCCCTTGGAGAAGGGATAACATTATTTCTCTCCAGCTGAGAAGGGCAGGACCCAAAGGGGTGCAAACCCCACTGCTGTCCCCTGTCCCTGTTGTCTGTGACAGTGGTCACAGAGTCTCTGTGCACTTCTGCAGCACAGCCTTCACCAAAATCCGCATCAGAGAGCAGCCTGTGGGGAAGAGAGGGCAGCAGGGCTCTGGACTTACCAGCTTGGACTCGTAGAGCTGTAAATTTTTGCCAAAGAACCTGTGAGGTAGAGGCATCGAAGAGAATATCCCGGGCTGGGCTTGATATGAGCTTGGAACTTTGTCCTCCGCTGATTTGCTAGCGCCAGGCACGTCCTCCTTCCCAGGGGATGGATACCTGGACAGCTCCAAGCAGCCTGGAGACAAGACTTTCTTCAGGGAGAAGTACCTCAGGGATGCCATCTCCCTGCTGGGCGACGAGTGCCTGGCAGGGGACACTTCTCCATCTGGGGACATCGCTGTTCTTGGGGACAGCTCCCTGCGGGGTGACAGGTGCCTGCTGGGCGACAGCTCGAGCCTGGGGGACGCACACCTCAGGGGAGAGGCCTCCCTCCTGGGGGAGAGGCGTGGGCAGGGGGACAGCCCCCTCCCTGGGGACAGGCACCTCAGGGAGGACAGCTCCGCCGTGGGGGAGAAGCGTTTGGGGGAGGTCTCGTTTTTGGTCAGTAAGTGCTTCCTGGCTATCATTGCTCTGCTGCCGCCACCCCCTCGGCCACCATCCTGGCTCGGGGACCACCTTTTCCTCGGGGAGGTGTCTTTGGAGCTCGACAGGTCCATGGCCAAGGACATTGGTGGCCTGGTGACAGATTCAATCTCAGCAGGGGCCAAGTGCTCGGTGGAGGTCAAAGCTGGTCTGTGGAGGCTCGAGAAGCTGTGGCACACAGCAATGCCACTGCTGTCTGCTGAGCTCTTGCTTTCCAGCCCTGAGGAGGAGGAGGAGGAGGCCTGCTGGCCTTCCTCCACTTTCGGGGTGCTGGAAGCAGCTTCTCGAGCTGTTGGTGGTGCTGTTTCGGTGCCTTCCTCTCGAGAAGATGAGGAGGGCAGCGGGAGGGTGCCGTGGTTGCCTTCGGGCAGCTTCGGAGCTGGCTCGTCTTGGCTCTCCTCTTCCTCCTCGTCTTCCTCGTCCTCGTTGTCGTCATCGTCGTCGGATTCCTCGAGGTCTGAAAACTGATGTTCCTCGATGGGCTCGGATCCCTCCCGCCCCTCAGAGTCCTGGAAAAGGTCTTCACTGGTTCCTGGGGGCAAACACCAAACAGAGAGTGTAAAACACACGTTCAGGGGGTGGGTTTGTGCTAAATCTCCCCCTAAAACACATGTAAAGAGTAATTTGTGTTAAATCTGCTCCCAAAGCAGATGTAAGAGGCTATTTTTGTGTTAAATCTGCTCCCAAAGCACATGTAAGGGGCTATTTTTGTGTTAAATCCGCTCACAAAACACGCGTTCAGGATCTATTTCTGTGCTAAATCTGCCCCTAAAACACATGTAAAGGGCTATTTTTGTGTTAAATCCGCTCACAAAACACGCGTTCAGGATCTATTTCTGTGCTAAATCTGCCCCTAAAACACATGTAAAGGGCTATTTTTGTGTTAAATCCGCTCACAAAACACGCGTTCAGGATCTATTTCTGTGCTAAATCTGCCCCTAAAACACATGTAAAGGGCTATTTTTGTGTTAAATCCGCTCACAAAACACGCGTTCAGGATCTATTTCTGTGCTAAATCTGCCCCTAAAACACATGTAAAGGGCTATTTTTGTGTTAAATCCGCTCACAAAACACGCGTTCAGGATCTATTTCTGTGCTAAATCTGCCCCTAAAACACATGTAAAGGGCTATTTTTGTGTTANGAGGAACGAAATTCCCAGGAACAAAAAGGCTCTGAGTGACAATTAATCCTTAAGAGGAACGAAATTCCCAGGAACAAAAAGGCTCTGAGTGACAATTAATCATTCAGAGGTTATCCTTGCTGATTGTCCCAGCAGGACTGGCTGGCTCAGGAGGGGGAATAACCCCTTGGAGAAGGGATAACATTATTTCTCTCCTGCTGAGAAGGACAGGACCCAAAGGGGTGCAAACCCCACTGCTGTCCCCTGTCCCTGTTCTCTGTGACAGTGGTCACAGAGTCCCTGTGCACTTCTGCAGCACAGCCTTCACCAAAATCCGCATCAGAGAGCAGCCTGTGGGGAAGAGAGGGCAGCAGGGCTCTGGACTTACCAGCTTGGACTCGTAGAGCTGTAAATTTTTGCCAAAGAACCTGTGAGGTAGAGGCATCGAAGAGAATATCCCGGGCTGGGCTTGATATGAGCTTGGAACTTTGTCCTCCGCTGATTTGCTAGCGCCAGGCACGTCCTCCTTCCCAGGGGATGGATACCTGGACAGCTCCAAGCAGCCTGGAGACAAGACTTTCTTCAGGGAGAAGTACCTCAGGGATGCCATCTCCCTGCTGGGCGACGAGTGCCTGGCAGGGGACACTTCTCCATCTGGGGACATCGCTGTTCTTGGGGACAGCTCCCTGCGGGGTGACAGGTGCCTGCTGGGCGACAGCTCGAGCCTGGGGGACGCACACCTCAGGGGAGAGGCCTCCCTCCTGGGGGAGAGGCGTGGGCAGGGGGACAGCCCCCTCCCCGGGGACAGGCACCGCAGGGAGGACAGCTCCGCCGTGGGGGAGAAGCGTTTGGGGGAGGTCTCGTTTTTGGTCAGTAAGTGCTTCCTGGCTATCATTGCTCTGCTGCCGCCACCCCCTCGGCCACCATCCTGGCTCGGGGACCACCTTTTCCTCGGGGAGGTGTCTTTGGAGCTCGACAGGTCCATGGCCAAGGACATTGGTGGCCTGGTGACAGATTCAATCTCAGCAGGGGCCAAGTGCTCGGTGGAGGTCAAAGCTGGTCTGTGGAGGCTCGAGAAGCTGTGGCACACAGCAATGCCACTGCTGTCTGCTGAGCTCTTGCTTTCCAGCCCTGAGGAGGAGGAGGAGGCCTGCTGGCCTTCCTCCACTTTCGGGGTGCTGGAAGCAGCTTCTCGAGCTGTTGGTGGTGCTGTTTCGGTGCCTTCCTCTCGAGAAGATGAGGAGGGCAGCGGGAGGGTGCCGTGGTTGCCTTCGGGCAGCTTCAGGGCTGGCTCGTCTTGGCTCTCCTCTTCCTCCTCGTCTTCCTCGTCCTCGTTGTCGTCATCGTCGTCGGATTCCTCGAGGTCTGAAAACTGATGTTCCTCGATGGGCTCGGATCCCTCCCGCCCCTCAGAGTCCTGGAAAAGGTCTTCACTGGTTCCTGGGGGCAAACACCAAACAGAGAGTGTAAAACACACGTTCAGGGGGTGGGTTTGTGCTAAATCTCCCCCTAAAACACATGTAAAGAGTAATTTGTGTTAAATCTGCTCCCAAAGCAGATGTAAGAGGCTATTTTTGTGTTAAATCTGCTCCCAAAGCACATGTAAGGGGCTATTTTTGTGTTAAATCCGCTCACAAAACACGCGTTCAGGATCTATTTCTGTGCTAAATCTGCCCCTAAAACACATGTAAAGGGCTATTTTTGTGTTAAATCCGCTCACAAAACACGCGTTCAGGATCTATTTCTGTGCTAAATCTGCCCCTAAAACACATGTAAAGGGCTATTTTTGTGTTAAATCTGCCCCTAAAACACATGTAAGGGGCTATTTTTGTGTTCAATCTGCTCACAAAACATACGTTCAGGATCTATTTTTGTGTTAAATCTGCTCACAAAACACATGTAAAAGGTAATTTGTGTTAAATCTGCTCACAAAACACATGTAAGAGGCTATTTTTGTGTTAAATCTGCTCACAAAACATGCGTTCAGGATCTATTTCTGTGCTAAATCTGCCCCTAAAACACATGTAAAGGGCTATTTTTGTGTTAAATCTGCTCACGAAACACATGTTCAGGGTCCATTTCTGTGCTAAATCTGCTCACAAGCTCTGAGGGCACCGCAGGAGACAGGACCCAGCTGCTTCCTAGGTCTGATCATCTCCTGCTTTGAAGCTGCAGCCTTGCCAGCTCCCCTGCTGATGATCCCAGCAGATCCCAGTGAATCCCAGTGAATCCCAGCAGATCCCAGTGAATCCCAGTGAATCCCAGTGAATCCCACCCTACCCCAGCTCCAGCTCTGTCAGCACACGCAGCCCTCAGGCCCTGCTGAGCCCCTGCCACACTCTTTATTTGCTCTAAAATGCAAAAAAAAAAAGCAAAAATGCTCTAAAATGCAAAATAAAAACCCCTTTAATGGATGGGAACAGCAGCATCTCCATCCTTCAGTGAGGTTTGATGATTATTTGTTGCAGTGGCGATTCCAGAATATCCACAGCTGCCAACTCCACATGCTGGGACTTTTCCTGCCTGGATTTCGTGGCAGATAAACACCAGCAAGGCAAGGAGTTTGCTAAAAATCAAACAGCAGGGTGGAGGGAACCTCTGTGGATTTTCCTGTGGTAGGATAAATTCCAGCTGTGGTTCAGAGGCTTCTGTGGGGCACAGGGTTTGGGGCTCTGTAAATCAGAGCTTGGGGGGGCAGTGAAGAGGATACAAAAAGCAAATTCTAAAGGATTTTAAATATTTCTGCAGGCTAAACCACCTCTCCGTGCTGCTCCAAGGGCCAGCAGGAGCTCTGCGGGCTGGGCACTGAGCTTTCAGCGCTCAGAGAAATCTGCTTTTCCCTCTGCCAGATGCGCAGAGCTGCTGGCAGCAGGAGAGGTCCGTCGGGAACAGCCACTGGATGTCACTGCAGCCCAAGAGAGCTGCCCTGCCAGGTGCCCTCGCCATCAGTTCAGCTTGGCACACAGCTCCTCCTCCTGTGCCCACCTGGGACACAACTCCTCCTTCTGTGCCCAGCCTGGGACACAGCTCCTCGTGGGACACAGCTCCTCGTGGGACACAACTCCTCCTCCTGTGCCCACCTGGGACACAGCTCCTCGTGGGACACAGCTCCTCCTGTGCCCAGCCTGGAGCAGGTCCCCATTCAGAGCTGCCCTGCCAGGTGCCCTCGCCATCGGTTCAGCCTGGGACACAGCTCCTCCTGTGCCCAGCCTGGGACACAACTCCTCCTCCTGTGCCCAGCCTGGGGCAGGTCCCCATTCAGAACTGCCCTGCCAGGTGCCCCTGCTCTGGACTGGCTGGGAGATGCTCAGCTGTGTCCGTGCCAGGCGCCCTGAGCTGCTGTGAAACCTCTGTGTGACAAATTGTGGCCCTGCTGGTGCCCTCGCCATCAGTTCAGCCTGGCACACAGCTCCTCCTCCTGTGCCCACCTGGAGCAGGTCCCCATTCAGAGCTGCCCTGCCAGGTGTCCCTGCTTCGGCTGGGCTGGGAGATGCTCAGCTGTGCCCATGCCAGGCACCCAGAGGTGCTGCAGAGCTGCTGGGATCCCCATCCAGCCCCGATGCTGCTGTGACACCTCTGTGTGACAAATTGTGGCCCTGCTGGTGCCATCCCCATCGGTTCAGCCTGGCACACGGCTCCTCCTGTGCCCAGCCTGGAGCAGGTCCCCATTCAGAGCTGCCCTGCCAGGTGCTCCTGCTCCGGACGGGCTGCGAGATGCTCAGCTGTGCCCGTGCCAGGCGCCCAGAGGTGCTGGGACACGTTGGGATCCCCATCCAGCCCCAATGCTGCTGTGACACCTCTGTGTGACAAATTGTGGCCCTGCTGGTGCC
>VZRF01013316.1:0-32139 GCA_013396875.1 Vireo altiloquus
GCCACCGCCCCGCCAAGTTGCGCGCGGTTGGAAAGCGGGGGCGCCGCGCCCGTCCCGCCCCAGCCGCGTCCCCGGCCCCACGCGGAGCTCTGGGATGGAGGGGGTGGTGCCGCATGTGGCTGCACTTGTCAGGAGGAAACTCCTGGGCTTGGATCCGGTGGAAAGGCGGGATTGGAAACCCGAGTCGCGAGGGTGCGAGTGGGAGAAGTGTGGGAAGGGGAGCAGCGCCAGCAGCATCCCGGGCCGCCGGTCTCGGATGGCTGTCCCACCCCCCGACCGACGGACCCGAGGTGGGAATCCCGGATGCTACGCTGAGCTCTGGCCGGTGGCACCCGCCGCGTTGGGCTGGCTCTCTGCGGGCGGGCCCCGGGAGCCGAGTCCTGCTCGGAGCCACCGTCGGCTGCAGCTGCCCCGAGCGCCGGCAGAAAGTGCCAGGATCTGTGGGACGGATGGGTGCTCATTGCCACAAAGCTGTGTAGATGAGGGGGCAAAGTGCTCAAGTGAAGTGTGTGACTTGGTTTTCCTATGGCCCTGTTTTATCCTTGTCTTCGCCTTACTTTTTTGGACAGTGATAGAAAAAGATGCTTAGAGATCAACATACGTTTCCATTACATAGTTGCTTATTTTACAGACTAGATCAATCCTATATTTTAAAAGATTAAAGTGCCTTTAGTTATTGGTATTTGATATTATATTATTTTGCACAACAGTGATTTTTTTATAGATCAACATTTACAGATCTACAGTTCTTTATGTCATCATAAAGAGAAAAATCACTTTGGCTTCTGAATAAAACACCAGAAAAACTGTAGCCTGAATTTGCCATTTCTAACACACTTCAACGGTTTGTTTGCTGTCTTATTATGTTCTTGTCCAGTGATTTCTGCAGACAGTAGCATTTTTTTTTTAAATAAATTATTCTAGTTACCTTCAGCACATAGCAGAAAAGGTTTGTTCTCATTTTGTCTTGTTTTCAGAATAGGGCACCAGTAGTTCCTTAGCTTATAAATACATTTCATTAAAGCTACAACAGTATCTTTTAGGTGGCTTTGCTGTGTTTGAATGTTTGGAATGTAATAGACCAGAACTGTGTTTGAGAGTTTTTTTAGTATTCATACGTGATGTCAAATGTCACAGAAGTAGACTGTAAGTTGTTTCCTATCCACACCTTGTAGTTTGGGTTTGGTATTTTTCCTCTTAAATATATATTTACTGGTGTACGCAAAAAAAAAGTATTTTACAATTCTGTGTTTGATAAATGACCTTTTCAGAACCATAGCTGCTTTTTAAAACCACAGTAATGGGAAATGGAATTGGTTTTACATTTTGGTTTAGTTATTTTGAAGTTATTCTTCCTTGCATCTGAGGCTCCTTTCTTGCATCTTTAATCCTGTTAACCTCCCCCATGCCCCCCAAAACATTTCTATAATTTTAAAATCTTTTTTTCCTTTTTCTGCAATCCTCTTAACTTTTGGGGGAAAAGGCCAACAAAAGATAGTAAGATGCAAATAGAAGGGTATTTTTGTTCATGCTGCTTTGAATGAACTCCGTGCCTTGCCAAAGTTAGTGGCAATAGTCCCACTCATTGAACAGGTAAAGTTTCAACCCTTGTCTTATATCCAAAAATTCCAAATGGCTTTTGCAAAGCTGGGCAGGTATTCGCCTCAGAGTCTAGAGGAAATGAAGTGATAGGGAAAGTAACATCACAGCATACCAAACTTTCCACTGGCTGAAAAGAGCCAACAAAAGCATAAGTGAGGAAGAAGACTAGACTGATGGGTTTTTTTTTCAGTGACTTTATTCATTTGCATTTTTTTCAGTGACTTTATTCAGAGGAGATACTGCTTTCAGGACCTAAGTGTCTTCTGTTCTTCTTCCCACACCTAGAAGAAACAGGCTATTGATGAAGAAAAATTTATTATTTCACTGATGGAAATGGTTGGGCTTGTAGAATCCAATCCATCTCCTACTGAAACCAATGGAATGGTCTTCCTAAGGCCACTGTGTGTACTGGTCATCCACAAACACACGTTGCTGTATATCATGTCTCATAGCTTTACAGATAACTTCACTTGAATGTAACTTTGGAATAAAATCCACTTAATTGAGAACAGCTTTGCAAAAGAGGAAAAAGTGACACAACTCTAAATTCCCTTAAACGGAAAATTTTAAAACAGTAAATACTGTTCTGTATCTTGAAAAAAGCACTCAGAAATTAAGGCCCTAAGGTCACTGTCCTTTAACATGTATGAACTTACCTGTTTGTCCTTTAGAGAGGACTGCCCATCTTATTTTTCTTTGCTACAGTAGGTGAGAATATCACAGTCTAATATTTACCTTCACAATAGTGTGATGTGGCAATTGCTATTCCCATGTAACAGATTAGGAATCTGACGTAACACGGTACAGAAATGAGCATGTTCAAAGCCTTCAAAGCAAAGGCAAGTTGTGTTTAAATTGATAAGAATATAGAATAAATCAGTATCCTTTATACATCACTCAAGATCACAAGTAAAGTGTATGTTATGCAGTATGCACTACTAAGAATTCTTAGGAATTAGCTACTTTATCAAGCTACCTCTAAAAAGAAAAAAAAGGAAAAGTAAAACTTATAAGTTTGTTAAACAAACATCATTATCTAGTGAGTTGTACAGTAGTGATGTCAGCTCCTTGTCCTTATGCAGTTACTAAAGAGAGTTACAGTGAGATTTATTAAAAAGAGTTTGCAACATCCTTTCTGGTGCTTTTAGGGTCTTTATTTCTAAAAAAAAAAAAAATACACGAGTAGTGAAAGACCAACGGAAAGTGCTCTACTTTGGTATTTTACTCCCAACTTTAAAAATTTCCATTTTTAAAAAATATTTGCTATTATTTCAAAGTATTACAAACTCTTTATCTGTAACAGAGGTAGCAGATTTAGTAGATTTCAGTCAGAAAAAACAGGATGAAAAATTTCCCAATACCTTTTCATATTTACTTGCCACTGCTAATGCATGAACCAGTTAAAATTTAAAAAAAAAACTCATATAAAGTAAAACATTTTAGAATTACTGATTTTTTCAGAGCTAGTTCTTGCTATTCCACTTACAGTTTCAAAAACATTATATAAAATTGGCCAAACAGCACACATAATGGTGCAAAAAGGCTTCTTTGGTTTTAAGATTAGATTATCCTTTTCAGTCATACCATTTTTTTAAATCAAGCCTTTAAAATTCCTGCTCATTTTATCATGCTCAAATACACATGAATCATAATTTCAAATATTTATATTTAGAAGGAGGCATGTACTCTGTAGGGAGGTGAGTTATAACAAGATACAGCAGTCCTCAGTCACAGGCAGTTAAACATCTATATCCGATTATTATTCTTGGGAGCATAGTACTGCTATCATTCAACCATTAATTTTATTTCCCAGTGTTTATGATGTTATCCTATCTGGAGATCAGTATTTTCACTGACTCTAGCTATTCATTTCACTTGGTAAAAAGTTCCCCTTTATATGTTAGTTTCACTTGAGGTATGGAAGTCTCTAATTTGTGGGTATTTTTCAGCATCTGCGGAGAGGTGAAAATTTAAGAGCTGAAGCAGCATGAAAAGAAGGAACGTTTGTAACTGGAGAGTGTTGCATTTGCAGCAGTGTTTCTCTTACTTCTGTCCTCTGCAGCTCAAGTTTTGTGCACTGTGAGGCTGGAGTGGCTGGGTACAGGCAGGAGGACCCTTATATCCCTCTCTTTCTCAAGCTGGCCAAAAGCCTTCGCTGCTGTGATTTTACACAGCCAAGTTTTGCTGCAAGGTGTGCCTTAGGTTTCTTGAGAATGCTAGTAAGAAACTGGAAGTATTCTCCAATAGGATGCTGGGCTACTGTGAAATAATTTGGAGAGATGTTTCTGTTACTGTGATCCAGACTCAGCTATAGGAAGCAAACATAACTGGGGAAAGACTGAAGATATGCTTCTTCATCTTCAACTATTCTGACTTCTGTCTCGCAATCTTACTTTCTTGGCTGTTGAAACTCTCTTTCTTGCTTACTGTTTCAGCCTGTTCACTGCCTTTCCTTTTCTCAGTTCCTAAAAGTATCTTACCTGTGTTCTCTTAAATACACAGTCTAGAGAGAGGTAGCATGAAAAGCACCAAACAGCTAGAAAATAGGAGAAGCCACAGGATTTACTTCAGACCAAACTGAATCCAAAAATATTGTTGGGAGAGGGGAAAAGCACAGGTGTGAGAGTGGTAAGAAAGGATTTGGAAAGTAAGAAAAAGATGTTTGAGAACAAACGCCAAAAAGAGGGGAAAGAAAAGGTTGAGAGCAATTGGGACAAGATCTCTCCAGGATGAAGTTGTGCTCTAGCATGTTTTTTATAAATGTTCAGTAAGTCAGTCCATACTTCAGCCTTTGCAGGTACTGATGGATGTTATTCTTTCCTTCTGTTGCCTTGGCATCCATGCAAAAAGCAGATACTTTTTGTTTTGCTTTTCAAACATTGATAATTACTAAGAGCATGATTTCAAGCCTCTTAGGGCTTTATTGAGGCTAAATAAATGAACAAGCCAGGAGAGATAAAGCAAAGTGACTGTTGTACCCTGCCCCAAAATTCCTTCTCCACACTTAGAGAGATTTTAAACTGTTGTGCAGGAATCAATCCTTGCACATTAACACAAGTAATTATGGGATATACCTTCACAGAAGTGTAAGAGCAATTAGTTAAATGCATGTGGTTATAGAGACATGGTTATCTTTTAGAGATTCCTGTACCCGGGCAAGCTAACCCAAATGCTTAATACAGTCACCTGTCTCCTAGATTAATTACAAAATGAAGATTTACAATGAAGGAGTGTGTCTTGGAGTAACAGAGTGGAAAAGGATGACTATAGTAGATGGAAGGACTGGGGTAACATAATGTACTGCAGGGATTTGGGAATATGGCGATTAATAGACTAAGGGAGAGAGAGAATTCATATGGAAGAGGGAATTATTGTTCAATAAAGAGAAAATTATGAGTGTTGAAAAAACCAGGAATTTGAGAGACTTTTTGTGTTCATGTGAGAGCATGAGCTGAATACCAAGGTACAATGGGACCTTTTGAATGCTATTATTTGAATTACAGATGTTCTTCACAATAATATCTGTTAACTTTTGGTATTTGTACTTAAGAAATTTATACCTCTGGCTGCCCCCAGAATCTGCAGTACTGACGTCAAATTGTAGTTTAGGTCTTCTGCTCCATTAGGGGCCTTTGACTCTGAAATAAGTCTGTAAAGGACCACCTGGGTACCAGGATCAAAGTAATACCTCAGAGGAACTGATGCTAATGTTTTTTAAAGGATTTGGCAGCTTTGTTGACCAAACATAACCCTGTTGTCCAGTCAGAGTCCTAAATATTTGGGATGCACAATGGACTGAAATGCTTGAGAAAAAAGTGTTAATGGACAATGTGCAGTAATAAACGTTATACTTCCATTTACTGTCAGCATCTCTATCAACAATGACTGTTACACATAAAAGACATCCTTTAACAATCCCTCATAAGGAGTATATCTGGATCTGGGTAGACCCAGCGTGTCCTCATCCCAATGGAGAATGAAGCTCTTCAGCGTCTGTGAGCTGCTTGCTTTCCATCATGGCACCCTGCCTTTATTTAGCACTTCTGCAAACATTTGGTCCTTCTTTTCCTTTCCAATGCTGTCCTCTTACAAAGCTCTGCGGAGCAAACATCCCTGCTTCTGAGGTGGGAAACTGTGAAAACAGTATAGATGAAAAGGAATGAAATTCTTCTCATTTTAAATAATTTTAAGACATAAGGTAGGAACAAACTGCAGGTGTTTATTTTCTCTCCTTTTAATGTAGCTTTAGCTCAAACCATTTATCACAGGAAAAGACAGTAGTTTCATTTTTTTCCAACATTATCCAGGCAGGTAGGCTAGCTGTGTGAAGACTTTTGAACAGCATTCTTCCTTATTAGTGAGAAAAGTCACTGTATTCAAGTATATGGCTGTTCATATGTATATAGTGAAGAGCACAGTGACTCTACCCTTCATTGTGAGACCATGCTGAAAATACTATACAAAAATAAACATATGTGTGGATGCATGTATCTAACAATAAAAGTGTTAATGATCTTAGAAGCATTCAACTTGCCCTAGTCTACTGTAGAATATTTAGCCAAGATTTTAGCTTTCTCGGTAGCTTTGTATCAGTGACACTAGTGGTTCTTGGTGACATCAATGTGCACATTGATTAAAATCCTTTGTCAAGTCAGCAGCCTGTGAGAATTTTCAACAGTTGCATGCTGGGTCGAATACACTGGTTCTAGAAAGATGGTAGGACATTTCTTAAGAGGAAATTCTGAATTGCTTATCTCCCATTTTAGATGTGCAAGCAATGAACAAAAAATATTTCCATTATTCTAATGGTGATTTTCACTAGATGTTACTAGCAAGAAGTCTCTGTAAGTCAGACTTAAGGAGAGTGCTCTGTTGCTTGGAAGGTATTTCTGCCCAGCCCATGGTGCTCAATAAGTATAGAGTAGACAACACTCAGCTGAATTTTACAATTATTCCTTATGTTCTTTTCTCTTACTCAAAGTGGTAGGGAGGCTACTGAGAGGTTTAGAAGTTAGATAACATAATAGATGCTGTCACTGCACTGAAAGCAAAACCTGCCATTCCCTGTGTCTCCTATTCTACAATTCATATTGCATCAGTAGGAAAGAAAACTCAATTTCTTCCAGAAACAGAGGCTTGGACAAGAGTGATCTGGTCAGTAGCATTTAGTAACAGAGTGGGGGAAAAGAAGAAAAAATGGTTCTGTGTCAGCACCTTTGATTAATTAGTTTGACCACCATCTGTAACACATTCTTTAGACATGCAGTCTACTTGTGTAGATAGGTACGTACACATCAGATGCAAATAAAGATGTATTTTCAACTACATTTAGACAAATTCCATCACCTTTTTGTCAGCTTCTTAAATCTTTTCCAGTTGTTCATATCTCAGCTATGTTTTTGCAGCACTGTCTGCAACTACTTTGAAGCTAATCTAGATTCTTTCATGAACAGAGATTTATCTTAACTGACTATCAAGTGTTCAAGAGCTGGGCTGAAACATAGCATGGAACTTAAAATCTTGAACTACAGCGAAAAAAAGAGCCACATTTAGTGAGCTTTCATATACTACAAGTCACTTTCATGCCCTTTGCATACAGTGTTTATTAGCAGAGTAAATTTGGAAAAAAATTAACCTGGATCTTACTGGTTGTTCAAAACAAAATAAATCCACACTTTTTAAAATCTTATATACTTATCTGAAGATCGCAAAATATGGAAACAATTATATGAAATATATATGAAACAAAAATATGAATGCAATGAGTGAATGAAATATAGATGTAAAAATGTCATGAACAAATGCTATTCTGGAGGATCTGACAAATACTATTTGAAAATCAAAAATACAGAAATCATAACTTTCATATTCAGAGGACATAACTTTTTATTAAGTTACAATAGCAATTAATTTTAAAAATATCTTTGTTTATTCAAATGTACTAACTGTTTTGCATTAAGAGACTCCTTCAAATTCTCTGGGAAGTAATAACTTTTTAACATAAACTTAACTTTTGCTTTCAAATGTTATGCATATCTGTAAAGACAATGAGAGAGCCCCTAGTTTTTTCTAATGAAATAAATTGAGTTAAGTTCTTCTTACAGGAAGTTATAATAGGATTGAAGTTGACTATGTTTTTATAGTGTGAAGTATGCCTGTAGAAATAGACTGCTTATTCAGTGGATCTGCTCCTTGCATATAATCCATGTCATATCTAATCTACTGATTAAAAAAATCAGTAATCTGTTTGATATAGTCCTTATTCATTAAACCTAAGGGGTAAAATAAGGGTGTTCATGAGAGATTGTGATATACTTTTCTCCGTTTTATTTCCATCATCAACAGAGCCGTTAAATGAGCTCAATTTGTAAAAACTCCTTATTTCTTCAGGGACATAAGCAAAGAGCATAGTTGCATACTATTTCAATGTCCAGAAAATGCTACATTAGGATTAAAAAAACAAACAAACAAACAAATAAATTGCATTTGCTATCTTCATCTTTTTATTTAGGATAAATTCACTACATATATTTTAAGTGGTGACTTTCCTTAAGTAAAAGAAAGCATGAGAATGAAGTTACATATTGTAAAAATTTGTAGTTTTAGTTTGCTTATGCTACACAAGAGTTTGATCTTGAAGTTAGAGACTTGAACAACAACATATTACAGCTCTTAGTCTTAACTGACAAGTTAAAAATTGATGCCAGTAATGTTGAATTTTCAGTGTTGTAATTGTGTGTCTGTAAAAATAAAGATCTAATAGTTTTGGAAATTAACGAGCTATTGCAGTTTCAGCTGATTGGTCACTTTTACAATGAAAAAATCTGGCAGTAATGTTAAGTTCAATCATTGGAGTATGACCTCAGATTTATTAAAATGAAAAAAAAAAAGTAGACATTGAACAGTGAAGAAATCGGATATTTTGGCATGGAATGACACACTAAAAATTAAAACTATGCTAAATAATTGGCTGATATGCCAAATAATTTGTAATAGTTTGACCTAACATTATGATTGGAATAGAAAAAATACAAGACAAATGAAGAGGTAAACCAAAAATTTTATTAAGAGAAACAAATAAAAATAGCCCATTCTTCTCTAAGAATTTATTGTAATCATTAAGAGACATAACTGTTATGACTGTTCGATATATATGTTTAAAAATGTTTTGTAAAATTACACATTAATTAAGCTTATGTTCCTTTTGGAGCAATGGTAAAGTTATTTTTGACCTCAGCTGCACCATTTCCCTACATGAGCAAACAATATTATAACCTCTATTTTTAGCTCTGATGAAATGCTGATTGTCCAAAAAATATCTTAGCCTACTTCTTTTTATTTAAAGAAAAAAATTTAATCAAAACAAGCAAATCTTGTTCCACCTTGTAAGACAAAAAGTGTTTTAATGAAAACATTTTCAAGAAAAGCTTCAAATGTGTACTTTATCTACTTATTTTCAAAATATTTTCTCATTTTATTCCATCATCTCTCTTTCCATCTGCATCACTCTCTAGGTTTTTCCCTCAAGAAGACTTCTCAGCCTAAAATTAGCCCAAGCATAATGAACATGGTTCTGGTACACAAACAAAGCTACTTCAGGTATCACAGCACCACGCTGCAGCATAGTAGCCTGTGGATGGACTTGCAAAGTGCTTTGTTTCCCCAAAAACTGCTGAGCATCAGTAACTTGCAAGATGCTAAATGCCCAGATTGCTCCTGATGGGGTTTTAATACACTCATTGCCTTCCTATGTGCTCAAATAAGAACAAATCAGAAATCTGAGTGCAACATTTTGACCATGGCATTTTACTTTGTTATTATGAATTTCTAAAGTGTACTTAGAATATTTATTGTATAGCTATATTTGCAAGCTGATATTACCAGCATGCTTTATTGTCTTTCAGTCTCTAAGGCTGAAAATGATGTTTTGATGTCATGTCAAAACAAAAAAAACATACAAATTTCTTTTCATAATGCACATATACATGTTACTGGTAAAATGATATTCATGACAAAAAATATGCAGTGATAATTGTGGTTAGACAGATAAATATTTCCTTAGATATTTTATCATTTTTCTCTGATGAATGCAGCACAGGAATGCAGCACATGCCCATGCCTTTTATTTTTACAGTAACCATTTTTGTTTTAAAAATTAATTTAAATTTACAAAAACAATTTTTACAATAACAATTGTTTTAAAAAACAATTTCAGCTTTGGTTAGTTACACCAGTCAACTTCCCTCCAACAAGCTTATCTGGTCAGCAGACAAGCTTTATTAATAGCTTAAAAGTAATCTGAACTTAAACTCTTGCATTTTATATGTGATGAATTGGATATTTTGAGGGTTGAAATGTACCTATGCCATTGTGGCAGCTACAAAAAGGCTTCTTTTTTATCACAGTGGGGAAGAAATTTTCTAGGACCTCTAAACTGTGAATAAGAAGCACAAGCAATGTGAAATAATGAGCTTGTACAATATGTACAAATGATTAATTTTTTTTTTTTCAATTTGTAATTTAAACCATTTTAAGATAGTGCTTTACCAAAAGGAGAAAAAAAAAGTCACACTCCTCTGCTCTACTCTGTCTTTTTCCGCAGCCCAGTATCTAAGCAAAATATTTAACGTAACATTGACTCTGCTCTATAGCTTTTTCTGGCCAGTAAACATGAGACAGATTTATCAGTAACATAATTTTAGTAGACTTTGACACCTTATGGTAGCTAACAACTTGATCCAACAAAAGCAAGACTGAAGATAAAAACAAATTCCTTGCAGAATAGAAGAGGGTGTAGTCAAACTGATACTGACAATACAAAGTGAATTACAACCCAAGATCTTATGCTCTGTCAAACTGAGGAATCAACTTTCATAGGAAACAGAAGAGACTAAGAATGTTGTAGAGGTAACTATAATAATAAGGAGAAATACAGAGAACAATGGGAGAAATGTGATGATATTAAATCATACTTTAAAAAAATACAAAGATGTTCAGCTAGTTCATCTTTAATATTTTTGTCTTTATTCTGATTTCAAAGATTATGGATAATGTAAGATGTGAATTCTCCTGTTTCTTTCCATATGTTCCTAGAGCAAAAATAGTTTCCCCTCTTCATATGGATTTCTCCAAATAAGGAATGAAGGAGCTGTAAATTAACTCCTCATTACTATAGTACAAATGCATACTTCCAATATGCTGATTTGAGGGGAGAGGAGAAATGAGGAGACAGCTCTTTGGAAAACTCTGTTGAAATCTGTCTTCCAGAAATTCCCCACTTAATTATAGATTTTTTTTAAACAGCATTTAATTATTTGGGTTTATACATAAGAAAGCAACAAAGAAAACAACAACAATAACCCCCGAATACAAAAAACCCAGTCCAAAACTTAATTAACTGGACTTTGCAGTGAATTTCATTACATTTGTAAATCCTTGATTCTGGTAAGAAGGTAGTACAACAATGAGACAGGATGATCCTGTCAAAAATCCCCCACTAGAGGACAACACGATTCAAACAGTGGAGGTGACCAGATACAAAACCAAGATGAAAATGTCAGGCTGGAATTGAGCAACAGAGATGCTGTAAAGACATCAACAACAGAGAGCTTAATGTTTTTATTGGCATGTGCTGTTGTTCACACCTGTGGATTTCAAGAAGTTATCTTTGGGAAAAGTGGATTCTGCCTTCTATTTCTGTTTTTATGATTTCTTCAGTACCTCTTGTACTTTACAGTAAATACAACATCTGTTACAAGATGCAATAACATCTGTTGTCAACTAACACAGGCAAATAGACTGAGCTAGATGCATCAAATGATCCAGAATGACAGCATTTATGGGTCTCTAACACAAATAGATATAATAAAAATTAACAACAAACACAGACTTTTGCATCCACCAAGATATTAATCTCTCCTGCTCTTTGCTGAAGAAAAAAAAAAAAAGAAAAGGATGGATTTTTTTCAAATGACCATGCTGTAGCTTTATGAAAAACAAATCCCAAAGTATTTGGGAAATGATGTATGTGAGTGTGCACATATATGCTTAGATTTAAAGACATCAGACATCATATTATGCTGGTGTTCTATTTAATATCATTATAGGCTAGAAAGTGCTAATGTTTTTTTCTTTTCACATATAAAAATTGTTGCAATGAAGTTGATATTCAAATAGTTAAATGTATTTTTGTCTTGTAAATTCAAATGTTTTGACTTTTAGATGCAACCTTTTTTTTTCACATTTTGGCTTGATACTCTGCTTGAGTTCAAAGCCAGCATCTGCTTCCCCACTGCTTTATAAAAAGTCTTCTGCAGAACAAATAAGTGAATTCATTGAAAGCATGGAGGTTAAAAACAAGTTCCTGACCTTAAAAATCAGTAAACAGAATTATCTATTATAGTCCTTCTACTTTTGTCATCTTTCCTTACATTAACAAAAAGTATACATTATCTCAACACCTTTAGCCCTTTTTGTTGATGCCACTGCCTTTCCTGGTATCTTGATCTTGTTTATTTTGAAATCCTTAATATTTTATTGTAAACAAATCTGTACTTCTCAAGGTTTTCAATGCTAAATTTTCAAATATATCTATTTTAATTTCCCGTATGTAAGATTTGCTTGTTCCTACACCTTTCACACAATAATTTCTGATTTATCTACTTTCTTGAAATGTATGAAAGTTGCTGTATGAGCTTACTTAGGGCTTGTCTCCAAATTTATTGTATTCTCAGTTCATAATTTTGAAAATTAACTGTTCACCAGTTATGAGTTGTTGCTAAGTAGAGTTGAATTTCAAATTTGTATAGTGTGCTATCTCATTATTTGATTCCATGTCTTACCAAATACAGACAATTTTTGTGAGATTTTAAGTCCCTCTTCAATCACATGATAATTCAACCTTCTTTTTTAAAAGATTTTCATCTTCCTGGGTGCAGAGTAAAACTTGAAGCCCTGGATGCTGTAAAAGTGCATGTAAATAATAAAATTACATTATTTCATATTACTTTAAATCAGTGTTTTTGTTTGGTTCAGTGAGGCTGTATTTTGATTCTCTGTTTTGATTATTATTTTTTTTTAATTGGGTTTTCAGTACCATTTTAGGTTTTGACTGATGTTTCATCTTTGTGAGTTTTTATCTTCTATTTGCTACTGATATTTCTTCTAAATGATTATTTAATAGATAGATAGATATGCATATCCAATTTGGTAAGAGTTGAAAACTTTCAAATCGAGAAAATGGAAAAAATAGGAGAAGGTTGCTGTTTATGTAGCAGACTGCCATTAAAGACAGAGTTTCCCAGACATGATGGACACCCTGCTTGAATACTCTGTCTTTATACATACATACCTAGCTGGAAATGGATAGAGAATAAAAAAAAATATCTCAAATATTGTATACCATTAGATACTGAGTGCTATATATAAATCTTTTAAATGCTAACCTATGCCACAAAATTAGTTCTAGCAGTATAGGTATCCTGATTGGCACAGATACTGTTTCTGTGCAAAGACACCTAGTGAAAATGAAAGGCAAATAGCAAGATTCACATATTCAGCTAGGAAAAGCTGAGAAACTGAAAGCATAACTTACATGCTTAAATACTGATATGAAATGAAAATGTGTGCAGTTCTCTAAGTTGCTGTTGGATGACTCCAGGAATGTTTAGAAATTGTTTCATTTTTGTATTATGGATGAAATAGAACACACCATCAATATTTACACCACCTGAGCATCAGCAAGCTCAAATAGAAAGAAAATATAGTTTTTATGTCATGCCTGTAACTGCTTCTATTTCTTTATTTATGGAGGGGCATGTGCTATTAACTGACATTAATCAGAAAACAATTACTACCATTGGCAAAGAAGATCTAGCAAATGCTTTGTTATAGCCTGAAAATATGGAGTTTATTTTTTCATAGTTAAAAATACAGAATGTAAAGGCCACATAAAAGTGAAATGAAGTGAAAGAATCTACAGAGATGACAGGGGGAAAATTCTCTCAAAGCATAAATATTTTTATGTTTCCTAAAATATAATAGAAATCTGACTATTTTGTTTGTTCTAGGCTTTCTCATTTTCAAACAGTAGCTCAACTAGAAACTAAGTAGGTGATTGCATGTTTGTTCTGTTTTTATAGGTGCTTGACACTGTTTGATTGTGATTTAATTAATTATCTTTTATTTGAAATATAATCTTAGATATGCAAGCATGGGTCTACATTTGTCTTATCTAATACAATGGGATCATTATTAAAGTACTTAGTAAAAAATTATGGCAAACCAGATTCTAGTCCATATTTAACATTCATTTTGTGGAATAGCACTTAGAAAGCATGTTTTGCCTTGCCTTGATATTTGTTCAACAGAAACTGAAAGGAAAAGTCCTGGAGTCATCTCTACCTATGGATGAATAAGTGGGAGAATGAAATAAATTTGGCCTTAAAGTTTCAGAGCTTTAAGTGTGGGAATTCACAGCCTCAGTACACCAGGACTAAATCTCTCCAGGTTACAGCTAGTCTGTAATTCTGGAGGGCTTTTAATAATGACCACATTCCTGCAATGTTAGCATGGTTAGTGTCCAGTTGGTTATAAGTATGTGTATCATGTACTATGTTATTGTTAGCTTTTGGCATGTTAGGTTTTAGTTTGGTACAAAAGACAATGTGGGGCCTCTCAGGGCCAAGCTTCACAGAAAGGATATCCTGTCTTTATCGGCTTGGAACAAGACATAATAAAATAGAGTTGTTGCAAGCACCATCAGAGATAAAGGTGAAATGCAAAAATGAATCTTCAGTTTTTGCTGCCAGATGTACTCTTGTTGCTGAAGTTCTGAAACCTGAAAATACTGATATCTTCAGTCACCCATCTTGTCTACAGCCATTTGAGATTCAAAGTGTCTCCACATGCCAGAAGAGCACTTACATGGACAGATGACATTACATTTAACAGCAGTAATTACAAGCATGACTTCTATTATTCTGTGTGGGTGCTAAGTCTGGCCTTTTGCTACACCACTAGTCAGTAGTGAGAGGCTACACAGAGTCAGAGACTTGTGTTCTCAAGTTTGATAATCCTCACCTTTCTGGAAAAAAAAATAAAACAGGAAGGAAAAGAAAAGAACTGTCACAAAGCTGAATGGTGCTGGTATGAGACACCTCCACTTCTGTTGTCAAAGTGTCCCCTCAGTGATAGTTTAACTCATTCATAGGACTGTATGTCAAACTGATTACCATCAAGGCAGCCTAGCTTAGTACATTCAAAATTGTTTCACACATTTAATAGACAGGAAGTTACTTTTTGGATGCAGATCTTGAGTACTTAATTAATTCTATTCTGCCCATTTTTTATCCTACTGCGCAAATTGAGAAGCAGTATAGTCTGTGTTTTTTTACAGAATGGTTCCTTTGGTTGTCTCTTTTATTGTAAATTCCAGTATTTTTGTCCTGATGTTTTTCCACCCTATGTAGAACTTATTTTAAGTTTTCTCTAAAATCTGTTGGGTTTATCTATACCTTCAAATATTCTTATGAATTTGATTTATGTACACATGCTGAATATGTTGGTTTTTTATATGGACTATCTACCCATGTTCTTACCACAAACTAGATAAAAAAAGAACAAACAAAAAAGTTAAAGCAAAACAAAAACTCTCTTACATGTTTCCTGAACCAAAAAATAGCCAAAGAGTTAATGTGAATTCCAACTGATTTCCTCATCATTTACTAAATGAGAAAAAATTTCAGTGTTTAGTTATTGAGGGGTGGTCAGCCAATATAAGTCAAGACCCTTTTTGGCCATATGTGAAGTCAAGTCCAGCAATGTTGCTAGTAAATGCAAATTGTTGCTTAGTAGATACACATAGGTAAACTCTAGGACTCTACAATTGATGTACTCATCTGGGCTTCCTTTTTACACTGTGGAGAACAGTTCCTTCTAGAGTGTAGTTTTTACACACTGAAGTCCATAATAAATTCCTAAAAGTGCCTTTTCCTTTCTTCTACATATAAATTAAGTCTACCCTGACTAGCTCAAGTTTAGTCATGACCTAAAACTACATGAATTGTATTTCCTATGTGCTGGCAAATGTTTCATTCTGTTTTCCACTCAAAATAGCATGCCTTCACATATCTGCAGACCAGCCACCAAGATCTAATCCAAAAAAGTAGCTTTCAGCCTTGCAACCCACAAATCAAAGGATCACACTTTGTTCCCCCAAAGGTTAACATTGCATGCGACATTCACAATAACTGATGTATCATGGATCATCAAACTCCTCCCAGACACCTGTTAAACAATAATCTTCTATGCTTTGGCATATACACACTGTTCTTGATCTAAACTCCGTCTAAACACAATCCAACTTCCATGTTCCTTAGTGTCTACATTCCCATCTCACTCAATCTTTCTTCAGGTTTTATGTCTCTAGAGTTTGGAACAACAGGATTATTAGTTTGTAACAAAAGGGTTATAACTGCTGTGTTGGTGTATTTATTGTCTTCAAATAGAAGAATTTTGAAGAGCTTCAAACTGAAGTGAAAAATAACTTTAAAAGTTCAAAGAAGACCATTGAATTGTTTCAAAGCACACCCCCACAGTTTCAGTCTGGGACTACTCAGATAGGATGTTTCTCTAGAAAGAAGATAAAGAGGTTCAAGGTACATTTCTAGAAACAGAGCACATGCAGAAATACTGACCTTCTGGTGCCTTACAATTGGTTCATTTTATGATCCATAAAATGTGGATTTTGGAGAAAAAAAAAGAGTTCTCTCAGTTGTGGAGAACTTTGATGTGAGCAAAGAAGTCTGCTTAAAGCAAGGAAGTACATAGCTTTGTAACTTGAATGATTTTGAAGATGCGATAAGACATAACATGATAGAAACTGTTCTGAAAAAATGGCAGTGGTTTGGAATGTAATTTTCATAAAAAATAAGATTTTTTCTTTATAATTATCATTGAGCTTATAATGAAATATTTGGCTTGTTACTAACCAGCAATCTTAATATCAGGTGAGGGTAGCTGTAGTACCAACAAGCTTGTCCTTTCACTCACAGTTCTACTTCCTTTCAATTTTTGCTTTCAGCTATGCTAGAGTGGCTGGCAAAAGTAAAATGTATTTTAAGATTATTTTGAAACTGAAGAGAACAACAGTGCCTTAATAGATAGAACAGCAATATTTATATAGAGCAACAGTATTTATGTTAATATTTAAGAATGTACATCTATGTCCTTAGCAAACAACAAATTATGAGAAAAGCGTGATTAAACACGCTTAGTACTATCTCAAGCTCCTTGAATAATGCAACAGCCTCTTGTCAGCAGAGCAGTTGCTCTATCATTGCTCCCACTTTAGCCAGTTTCTGGATAGTGATGGAATATGCTTTCCTAACTCAGTAAGAGATACATGAGTTCTGAAATTATTTGATAAAGCAAGCTTCCTTTGTAACTTCATTGTAACTTGAAATCCCTTCCTGTTAACTTTTTTTCCCAAGGTTCTTAGAAGTTGTCTTGAGTAGTTAGCCTTTCCTCCATTGGATCTTGAAGCAGAACATCCTTTTAACATTGCAGATACATTAAAATTATAAGCCAATGTTGGAGTTTTAGAAGTTCCCTGTTCTTTCTTTTTCCTTAAAAGGAATTTTTCCCCATGTTGTGTTGCTAAGGAACAAATTGCTGGGCACTTAAGAGAAAACAAAGGGACCTGGCCACAGGAGAGAGTCCAGCCAGCTGCCCTCTGTGCCTGAGCTTCTCATTGGGCAGAGAGGCCGCGCGAGATTGGAACTCGAGACGGGAAGCAGGCACAGGCTGGCTGAGTGTGCTCGGGGATCCGGAGGGGAGAGACAGAGGCCGTGCTGCTCGCCGCTTTTCTGCTGCTGCTGCTGCTTCAGCTTTCTGCTGCTGTTCCTGCTGCTGCTGTGGCTGCTGCTGCTGTAAGTTTCTGCTACACTGTAGCCGCGGCACCCCCTGCCTGCCGAGACGTCCGGAGGTCCTGCTGCAGCTCCGCAGTTTGGTACATCTCATCCACAACGCGGGATTTGGGTCCATCTCTCCTGCTCCAGCCTGCTGTTCCCGAGGTCCCTCTGCCCTCCCAGGGTCTGTGCAGTGACTTCCCCTCCGCCATCACCGCGTGGTGCCGAGCTCGCTCCGCAGCGCCCCCTGCAGCCGCGGGGGAACATCGCACCCGCCCTGCTCACCGGGAGAGGCTGCTCTGGGTCTGCTCGGTTTGCTATCACTGCCACAGTTACTGCTGTTTGTCTGCCTTGTTATATATATCTGTTAGTAAAGAACTGTTATTCCTACTCCTCATATCTTTGCCTGAAAGCCCCTTGATTTCAAAATTATAACAATTCGGAGGGAAGGGGGTTACATCTTCTATTCCAAGGGAGGCTCCTGCCCTCCTGAGCAAATACCTGTCTTCTAAACCAAGACAGCTAGTTTCCTTTATGGGCAATGATTCATGGTCTTTCAAATGAATGACTCCTGTCTGCTAAGGACAACTGGCATGCAGCATCCTTACATTTCTATTCTTCTACATTAAGAAGCCTAGATGAAAAGTATAGGCTAGCTATGATTTACACAGCTGCAGTCAGATCTCTTAAACTGATCCTCCTGTTAGTTATCCTTTCCAACCTGCTTCCCCTACAGCAATATTTTGATCAGATGGCAGGCAAACCAAATTTCATATGTCTTTGTATTGTATTTTTGGAGAAAGACAACAAATATGTTTTTGTTCCAAAGTTTCTACCATTGGTATGACTGTGCCACTGGGGACTAGTTTGACCTTGTGAAGAACATCCAGACAAGGTCTGGCCAATGGAAAATCACTCCAGTGATTGTTGTTATGAATCTGAAGCACAGCAACAGAAGCGGATGCACGTCTTGACAATGTTGCCAGAAGTCAGACATGCCAATGACATGGAGACATGCAGGAAAGAAAAAAATGAAGAATGGAAGGCAAAGGAATTGAGGAGAATCACAAAAAAACCCCATAAAATGCTGCTTCTAGAAAATCTCTAATGTGATTATGAAATGAATGGGCAAGAAATAGATTTTTCATGGGATGTGCTTAAGAGAGTATGCAGTTAGAAGAGGGAAACCTCAGTAATACAAACATCTGTGGTTTTGTTTCTGCATAATCATGGACTACAAAATATGCAAGCAATATTTTGGAAAGGAAGAACTAGCAAGTGAGCCGCAAACCGACAAACAATTAGCAACACATACTTCATTCTGTCTTTAATCAGGGCTCTGAAACAAGAGCAGATACAATATAATAATGCTTATAAGAGACACTAGTTATTATGTAGGATAAAACCCTAAGGTTTTATCCTGTATCTGATGCTTACATGTAACTGACTAGTCTAGTGCAACTGTATACCCACTTTTCTAGATGAGTTGAGTTTAAACAGAAATGAAGAGAAAGGAGATTCCATTTCCTCAGTAAGTAAAAAATATTAGAGTTGAATACAAAGACAGTGGATTCAATGTACCATATGACAGGCCAAATTTGCCATGCCACCTGATTAGTCAACCTGATTATGGTCTCCAGGCAGCTTGCACATATGACTTAAAATAGCATCTCTAATGTCTTGGTAGTAACAGACCATGTCAGGAGGAAATTCCATTGGTTGTTTGTATGCAAACGACAGCTTTGTAGCCCATAATTCATAACATCCTAAATTTAGGGAGGTGATCCACTCTCCCTAAATATCGCAGGCATCATGATGTACTCACCATGACACAATCAAATGAAAGGCAGCAATAATGTTACAGTTCAGATGAATCAATTAGAAATGCCATCTTGTTAGAGGGCACCTTTCACCACAATCTGCATTGCTCAGAAAGCAGTTCAATTAGACAGATAATGCAGTCCAAACAGAAAATTTCCCAGCTGTCCAGTTTAAAGACCCAGTTTAAAATTGGTGTGCATCTTATTTTAAATTTGATTATAACATGGATATGTGCCAAAAGGAATAAAAGGCTGTTTTACAGAAATATTTTAGTGATATATATTATTTTCTTCAAGACTTAAAGGACAGCATAGAAGAAACCATGAAGTTGAAGGTAATAGAATTTAAAATGAATTGGTTTAGACAGAAGTTTTATGGGAAGGAGTGAAAACAAAAAAAAATTATTTTCCTTTTTGTTTATGTAAGGGTATTGCTGCTTCCAGCTGGTTACAACATTTTTGGCCTTTGGTCTTATGAAATGGTATAAATGACACTTGCTGAAGTTGAAAGGTCTCAAAGAGAGTCAGTAACCTCACAGCATGATAAGCTAGGAGAAAAGCACATTTCAGAGCTTTTTGTGTGTTTTGTGATTCATAAAACAACTATATTTATGAAGCTTTCATTTTGCTCAAACTCTTGGGAAAAATATACTGCTGTTCAACTCTGTTATCACCCTGTTGGGCTCTCACTTGTAATAGTTTGCAAACAGTCAGCCTAAGAGAATGTATGTAGAAAACCTTCAGAATGACCAGTCCTGTGACTCTAAGGGTGAATGTGGATGATGATAATTTTTGGAAAAATTTATTATGTTATGTCTGATGCCTCTCTGTATTCTTAACATGCTTTATTATACCAATATTTTTTCTTATTAAATTATTTCCTAATAAACCTGGTTTATAAAAATACCAGTAGAAGTAAGCTACCATGACATGCAACGATAAATTCTTAGCAGGCCAACCGTGCATGCATTCTCATAAAAGCTGAAGGCCTACTGAAAGAACAATTATTTCTTCACAAATATCTCAAGTTCTTGACCCAAAACCAGGGACAAGATGTTACCTTGTCATTGCCTTTATTTAACATTTGTAAAACATCTTCAGATGATCCCCTAAGGAAATGACTCCTGTGGCAGCACTCACTGTGTGGGTATGATATGTATATGCTACTAACTTAATTTCAGTCACTTTCTGCTTGATCAGTTACTTTTGACAGAGAGCTGGAAGTACCAAAGAGTACCAAGCTCTTAAGAGTTTTCATAAAAATTGGTACTTGGGCAGAGAAGACTCTATTGATATGCATAAAAGAAAATCTTCATCCCATCATAAAGGCCAGGGACTGCAGAGGGGAAAGAGCTGTAAAAACAAACCAAACCAAATAAGCAGCTTTGGTAGGGCTAGCAATTCACTGCCTGCTCTGAACTTGTCAGTACAAGAATTCAATTTACCTGACCCGGATATCTTGTTCCCACTTACAGCTCAGATAGGAGTTACCTCACCAACACTGGCCATCTGAGAGTTACTTACCCAGGCTAGTCATATTGGCTGTATCTGTAGCACTGAGTGAAACATGGCTAAGGACTAGCCCTGACTAATAGCACTGTTCACTCTCTAGGAAACTTACGTACTTTTTTGAGAAGGTCTGCTTCTACAAACACGTGAAACCTAGGTGCACGGTATCTGATAAAGATGGATAGAGTTCAGCTTCAGAATTTAATTGATTCTGGTGCTCACTTAACAATTTTAACGTCAATAGTTGCATCCACATCTTATACAGTGGCTTTGGCTATGAGAAAGTAAGTTTTAAAGCTGAGGCACTTCCAGACAGTAAAGAATTAAGAATTTTAAGTATGTATCCAGTGTTTGAACTCATTCCCTGATGATTTTTTTATTTCACAATTGAATATCCATGGTCAGTGGAGCTAACAGACATTTCCAGAGGATGAGATGAATTGTCCTAGAAAAGCCTTACCTTTGCTGTTGATGACAGTTGAAATGTATGCAATAACCTTAGACTAGACAATCTGCTTTAAAACAGTTTAAATTCGGTATGAATAATCCCATCCCGGAAACTACTGTTCTCACAATACCTGAGTTCCTTATACAGTCAATGACAAAGGCTAGGGTTTTTTTGAAGATATCATAAGGGAATTTCAATTAACTTAACTTTGCTTGTTAAACTGAACAAGGCAGGATCACCCTGTTGTGAAACTAACAAAAGTCTAACTATTGAATATACAGGAAACTTAACCACTTGCTTTAGAAAGCTAGCTTCAACAAACTCAAGGCATTTAGGTGTCTAATAATGATGACCAGATTTCTTTTTTTCAGATTTCATTAGTTCTTGTGCTCATTAAAGAACCTTAAAAACATTAGAGTTATTAAATTTTAATATTTAGTATTAAAATAATATTTATACCATCATTTTTATAATCTGCTACCACAGTAGCAGAAGATAACAAAAAAATTACAAAATATGTGCAGGAGAAGGCAAAACATGTCCAATTTTTCATGTATGCAGTTAATATAGTTTGTATTATTAAGAACTTGTCTAAATTGAGAAACCTAGGAACATTTTCTATCTAGTGGATCCAGGTGTATGATCCAGCTGCTTTCTAGTTGGATTGCAGTAATTACAGCTCTTTGGATGATTAGAGAAGAAACTGTGGTGTTGTCATTAAGACTCCTTGCTCAGCGCACCATCTTCTTAGTTTATGCTGTGAAGATTTAAACAGAAGTTTAGGAATGGCAACTTTTGTGGTGTGTGTGTGTATATACACATACATATATGCACACAAATATAAAAATACTTCTTTAAGAATATCCATAAAACATTATATGAGTTTTGCAAACAGTTTGTTAACTAGAAGATCACTTAAGGTAGAAGAAACATGCTAATAAATAATACAGTAGGAATCAAGCAAGCTCCCTGAAAGAATGATGAGGTCTACTTGATGGAATTGCTCTGAACAGCAGATATGTCAGACTGAGAATAATAGCAGAAGACAAAGACAAAATAAAGGAGAGTTTGTACCAGGTGGAAATAAAATTGCTCAAGGCTGCAGCACTGTGGAGGCTTGGGAGAAATGGTAGTGTTTTCCTGTCCCTGGGAAAGCTTGGAACTTACTCCAAAAGGCAGTAGTCTGGAATGGGCTGTAGTTGAATTGTTTCCTCAGTTTCTATGTCTAACATATACACAAGGCAACCCTTATGATCAACCATGAGCAGACTTTAGGGAGTTACTTAAAGGCATATTCTAAATCTCCCTTTGACTTTTTTAATGTCTTTTCTAACTTTTTAATTCTTTTTTCAAATTCTTTCACTGAGCAGTTTATCTTCCTTTGCTAGGACAATCTTGTTTCCTCCTTCAGGCTTTTCTGCAAACTTTAGCAGAATCACAGATAACAAACAGATTATAGGACCATTAAATCAATGGCACTCCTATTAAATAAATGATCTTTTATTTGGTTATCGTCTGGCTGCCAATGATCTAGGGCAAACCCTGAGTCTATAGCTATATGAATAAATGAGAGGAATAAGGGCTGGTCTACTTATGGCATCAGCAAACCCACCCAAAAAGATGAAACAATTTCTCATTTCCACACAGTAAGCTTCTTGCTTACTGCCCAGCAGAGAACAGTCTCTGTCCAGTGATATTTCCTAGACAGCATCTAAACATTGCCTGACAGAGGACATGAAGGACTGAAAGCAGAGAAGCTTGTGTGCTAGCAAATCACATTGTACAGGAGCGCTTGAGCATATATGGCCTCATCCTTTTTATTAGTACTATAGATGTAACAGCAGGGTCCAGGCATGACTGAGGGCATGGCATGTTTAATTATCTTAGGTTATTACAGAATTTGTATCTGTCATATAATAGAAGTTGTCCATACTAGGAGTTGGGAAGTTGAGCTGAAAAGAAAGAAAAATATCAATACCATTCACTTCCCCCCCTGTATATTTCAGGCTTCCTTCCAAGTCTGTTTTTTTCTCCATCTCCTTCCTCCAAAGGCTTGCTAGAAGAAAATAGGGGGAAACAGCAACCTTTAGCATAGAGTCACTATTTCCAATACAAAACCAAAACCAACATCCAAAAAAAGAACAGAAGTGCAGTTATGTAGAAAGCTCTACTTAAAACATATTAAAAAAAGACCTCCTCTGTTAAGTAGTGGTAATAAGGAAAAACCCTACATATTAAATACATTGCATTATAGAAAGCTATATTCTTAACATATCAGAATAATTAATCACGTTGGTTAATGGCATACAACATATCACTAGCCTTAGCTATTGTATGTCACAGAATACCTAGAATATTTGTAAGTATTCACAAGTGGCTGCATTCATCAAATTCTGTATTTTAGGAAAAAAGTAATGAAACACGCAGAGGAACAGACATGCTGGAAAGTGGATCTATGTTTTTAACACAATTATTTCAGTAGTGTGGTTTTTGAGTTTTGTTTGGAAACCAAGAATCAAGAGGTTTATCATCATGGATTTCTAAAGAATCTGGTTCAGAAGGGCTGCCACTGTCAGTGATATTTGCAGGCTGAGATTCTAACTCACAAAACACAGTTTTATCTTTCTCAACACTTATATAAGGATTCAATAGATTTTTCAGTCTATAATATCTGGGATCATTCTTTTACACATTGGAAAGGAATAGCTAACAAATAATTCAACCAAAATTTGGGTTTAGTTGGCAAAGTTTTTTTTTGTAATGTTCTATACACAGTATTTTCTTTAATGAGTTCAAGAATCCTTCACAGATAAATATGATATTAGGCTGTCAATTCCTCAGCCAAAACGATTTACTAGTGCCACTGTGCAAATTTCGAGGAGTCTGAAGTGGAGTAAAACTGAGCCATGTAGTTTTTGGTTTCTGGAGAACCATTTGTTTAAGATGGACAGAAATTTTAGGGTTAAGTGAAGTGGGTGCAAAGTCAGCCAAAATAAAATTACTTTTCCAAACAGATATAGTGACAGTTATTGCACATACTTTGTCTATTCTATAATTTTGCTTTCTAAAAATCAGAAAGCTAGTAAGTTAAATAATAGTTTTTGGAAGTCTCTCTTAGCAATATTTGGATGAAGATGTCACTTGAGGATGAAAGTGCTAGTGAAAATTTTAGAGCTGCAAGGATGGGAAATTAAAGGTTCAGCCTGGAGAAGACATATATATTTATCTATGAAAATATCTATTATATAATAATAATTGTTTCAAATTAACATCTGATGCATCATTCCACATCTGCTTTAACTACCTCTATAATAGATTCCAGTCTATAATCATCCAATATTGTAGAATTTTTCACCAGGGAAAATATTAACAGAATGGATGTATTGTAAAACAAAGACTGAAACAGCTTCTCATTCTGATTAGGGGACAGCTGAAGATGATTTGCAAGTCTCCTAAAAATCCAAAGGACCAGAGAAAAGGATTCAACTTATCTCTCCCTGGAAGCCTGGGCTTGAGATTTTGTTGAAATAATTCTGATATAAAATGGATAAAACAGAAGAGCAGACCAAGACAATGCAGTTAGAACCTCAGATATGGAAATAGTTGTGAGGAGACAGCAGAAGAGGGAATAATGTGAGAATAGAACAGAGAATAGTCCAATTGGAAGGGGACTATAATGACCATCTAGTCCAATTCCCTCTGAGAGTTTCCATCATCCATCAGGGATGAACATTTAATTTGTAAAGTTAGATTTACTTTGTTGAAAATTTCTCTCTTCCTAGTGCTGTCAAAACATGGAAGTAGTTCTAAACAATCTATTTAAAATTAGTTGCTTTGGAAAGTCAGATGATATTAACTACTGTGTTTTTCTGCTACTACAGCAATGAGTGCTTTACTAGGGGTTTATGCCCCTATTTATACCATAATACAACTTCACTTTTACACAAAATAAAATCTTGTTACATTTTAAATTTGCAGTCTTCCTCTTTTTTTCTTTTTATTTTCAGGCTTTTACAATGTCTTGTATTTCCCTGATACATATAAGTTGATGCAGACTGTTCACATCAGCTCTTATAAAAATATATAACCCTTTTTTACCTTATCAGTTTGAGATAGTTTTGCTCATATTTTTTAGCTTTGCTAACAAGGTGAAGTTATGAGGTAAAATTCTGTAAACTGATATATCTGTCAGTGATTCAGATGAGATATATTTTAAAATTACAGACTTGTTAAACTGAAAAATGCAGGATCACTCTGTTGTGAAACAAAGTCTAACTATTGAATATACAGGAAACTTAACCACTTGCTTTAGAAAGGTAGCTTCAACAAACTCAAGGCATTTAGGTGTCTAATAAAGATGAGCAGATTTCTTTTTTCAGATTTCCTTAGTTCTTGTGCTCATTGAAGAACCTTAACCTGTGAGTGCTGTAATGGGTTTTTATGTACGTTTTTATGTATGTTTTTGAGGTAGTGATGACATCTACCAAGCAGAAGAGCCCCAGGTAAATGCAGCTTTGGAATATGCTCTTGTTACACAATGTCTTTCCCAAACTCAATATTCATTTCAACATACTCTCAAAATGCTTGTTCATATAGCACAGTTCCAGCTACACACATGGATCTTCCTGTTCAGCAATTTTGGTATAAATTTTGATTTTCATGTATGTACTTGTTCTTTTGGAGTGATGAAGATTTCAATTTGAGACACCCACAGAAACAACTTTACAGTATTTGTAAATATTTCAAAACTACTATTGAAAATCAGAAAGAAAAACCCAAACAAGCCAAGTAGAAAAAGAAAGGCTAATATTCAGTAATCCAAGGTACTGTAGATAAAACTGATTCTGGTGTATTTTCATGGCTATTCACGCTCTGAGAAATCAAATGATTCTCAGAGCGTGAATAGTTAAGTTACATGTCAAAATATATAATCCAATAAATCTAGCTTTTTGGGAATGGAGGCAGAATCTACTCTGTTGATTCTATTTAAATACAAGGCAAAGCTCTAAAGGACAGCTGGGTGGCAAAGGGTAGGATGTGTGTCAGTCCTTTCTTTTGCAGTCAGTGGAAAGAAGCAGGTAATTCTTTGGAGTAATTTAATACATATTACTAAAGAAACCTTAAACTGGCCAGATGAATTGTATCCCAAAAGTTTTCTCCAAGGAGAGCCTACAATGACTAGTTCGGATGCAATTGTTTACATGACTGATGTCTATAATCTGTTGAGAGGAATTTTACCCTAAAAATCACTATGGAACGATGGTTCATCACTTTTGTATACCTGAAGGTTGTAAGTGTAAAAAATTTGACACCTTTAGGAAGGCTTAAATGAAACCTGAATTAATATCACATGTAAAGTAACCTATTCATACAAAGAATAGTTTGTCTTCCAGTTTTAATTTTAAAAAGCAATGTGAGCTGGTACTCTTTCCAGCTGTTTTCAAAGTAGTGCATTAGAATATATGGAGTATAATCATGTTCTCAATGCAGCTGGGATAAAGTGGGAGTATTAACTCTGTTCTATTTACATAGCTACCAGTGTGATGTTAAATTTAGCTGAAATATTTTGTCCAAATATGCCTTTTTCTAAAATTCCTTTCTTAATTACCATTTTGTCCACATAATGAATAAGGACTGTTTGGTTGATTTTCATAAACATAATTTTCATGCCTTAAAACTTTATACAGTCTATAAAATTATTTCTACAATTTAAAAATTATTTATATTTTTTTATATTCTGAAGAAATTGAACATTATACTCACATTAAAGTTAATTTCTTCCATTTTTATATATGTACTGTTTATATATTATTATTTATATTGTCTTTTAGTAAACCAATAAGATGGTAATTGTTTAACTACTTTCTTAAGCTTTAAACATAAGGCCTTTGGCACATTCTGGAATATGAAGAATAACCCTTTGATTATCATGAAGCTGTTCAAAGTTTAATGCATGATTGGATGTTGCAATTATTAAGTAACCACTGAAGCATTTCTAAACCAAAATCCCTCTGTTTATGGCCTTTCCTCAAAAACACACCCTCACAGAAAAAAATGTAGACTCCAACATTATTAATAGCAAGAATTGCCATTTGGTGTGACTGGGAAAGTACTCTCTGTCCAAATTTCATTAAAAGCACCAGTCTAAAATCAATTCCAGAAGTGCCCAACTCCACTGTAATTCCATTAAAAAATTATGTGTAGACTTTATCATTCATGTTTCCTTACCATTTTGAAAAGCCAAAAAAACCCCCAATCCATATAAACAATTAAAAATTATTTAAATTTGGTTTTGGATGCTTGTGTAAATATCAAATTAAATTAAATTTCAAAAGATGCATCTGCTTCTGTAGGAAATGGCACACCTTCCCAGTTTATTTCTGTGCCTTCATTTCCTTATCCTTCACACTATATAAGCATTAACTCATTTATGGTCTTTTTCTGGACAAAAAAAAACCCCAAACAAACAAGCCCAGTTTCTTCTGCAACAAAGCCAGATACAGCTCTGGGGACAGTTCACTCTACTGGCAGTTCTCGCATTTTTTAGGTGTAACACTATAAAGCTCTTAGCAGAAACCTTTGTAGTCTACTTGTGCATGCATGCAAATGCATATCCACACCAGAGGTTTGATAAAACAAATCTGTACAACAATCTGCACAAACAGTACTAGTTATTCTATTATCACTATTTATTATCACAACACTAGAAAAACTTGAGAACTTTCAGCTTTTTTTATGTTGGAAAACATAAAATTTGGCCCTTATCTTGTAAAAGATTTGATAACATTTTCTTACGCTCCCTTTTTCATGTTAAGCTTGAGCTGCCGTATGCCTGTCTCTGTGGTGATGGAAACAGCCAGCAAAATCCTAGTGAAGGACAGCACACAGCCACTCTGGTGTTCACATCTGGTTCCTGTGTGTTGCAGTGCCAGGCTTGTCGCTGGCATATGCGCTGTCTACACAGTATGAGAGAGAGGTAATACTGATGATGTTCTTACCAAGGCATCTAAAGGTTTGAGTGGAATGGGATCCCACCATCTGCAAAGGATGAACCGCCCCTAGCTTACCGAAGAGGCTGTGTGGGTGAGACTAACACCCTCCCATCATCTTTCAGTCTCTGAGGCCATTCTGTGCTCTCAGATATTTCCATGTATCTCCATTTATGTTGCTGGTGTGAAAGGTTTGGTTTCTCCTCAAAAATATTTAACACCATCAGTGGTGCTTGAATAAAATTCAAAAAAGGCAAATTCAGGGTCCTGCATCTGAGGAAGAATAACCCCAGGCACCAGCAAAGGCTGGGACCAACCTGCTGGAAAGTAGCTCTGTGGAGAAGGTCTTGGGAGTCCTGGTGGAGAACAAGCTGTCCAGTTCAGCCTTCAGAAGAGACATCTGAGAGGGGACCTCATCAATGTCTTTAAGTATCTGAAAAGGGAGTGTCAAGAGGAGGGAGTCAGGCTCTGCGCAGTAGTACCAAGCAATAGGACAAGAGGAAACAGGCAGACACTGATGCACAGAAGTGCCTATTCCACCTGAATATGAGGAAGAACTTCTCTACTGTGCAATAGACTGAGCACTAGAACAGGCTGCTCAGAGGTGTGGAGTCTCCTTCCCAAGAGATACTCAAAAGATGTCTGAATGCAATCCTGAGTAAAATTCCCTGGGGGACTCTGCTTGAGTGGGGAGGTTGAACTCGGTGACCTCCGGTGGTCCCTTCCAACCTCAACCATTCTGTATGTGAAAATCTTCATGCATTTTTTTGTGCTTTGCTGCAGGCTGTAGAACAATATTAAGGTCATTAAGGTCATTCACATTGAAGAAAAATGTCATTCAGACAGACCTCTTTCTTTCTATTACCACTTTGCCTTCAGAGAGGATTGAGAACATCCTTGGGAAAGGAATTCCCTGAGACCTCTCTTCATCTCTTTAGAGGGTGTTAGTACTTGTTTCTTGCTTAGTTATCTTACATTTTGAAAAGGGAGCTTGTGCAGGTAGTATCTACTTCCCAAAGAAAACTTAATATTCATGCTTTTCTGTGGATGAAGTTAACTGCCTGAGCCACAGCACTCCTGACAGAAGCAAGCTGAGGGCTCAGAGCACAGATATGATGTAGAACGCAACAAATATTATTTAGTGTGAGATCCAGTGTAAGGTGAGTTTATTTTTAATTCCAGTCATCCCAATTGGCACAGAGACACTAACCCTAAAAACAATTTCAGCAGGTATTTTGTTGAAGAAACAAATATTGTGAACTGTTAGGTCACTTATGTAAATGAGATGTTTGAAGAATGAGAAAAAAATATATAGAGTTGTGGATTTAATGTTAAGATTTTTTTTTTATTAATTCATTGAAATGTATGTTTAGTCAATGACTGCTGAATCATAAAGAGATTACTTTCCAGATCAAATCTCACACCTCTGGATCCTCCAAAACAGCATCTTTTTTCATGGCTAAAATGCAGGAAACCCGTGATGGTCTTTTAATGTATTGAAATGCATTGATTACTATAAATCAGTAAAATTATAAAAACACCCTAATTTCTTAGCTATCACTGTTAAACACTGAATGCAAAAATGTAAGGAGATTTCAGCTGCTTAAATAGTGCAGTCGGGTATTTCTCGTTGTAGGTGCTGACAGTAATGCTTCAAATTTCTACTTTTGACTAAAGTTAAAGTTTCTGAGGAAACTCAAAGTTAATTTTGCTTCAAAAAAAAGTATGAAAAACTACACATGTTGGGACTACAATGGAATCTGCTAGATTAATTTTTTCTTGTTCAAGACTCATGTCTGCTTCTGGAGGAGGCCACTTGAATATAGTCAAGTGTATTATCACAAATTCAATTAATTTTGTTTATATGGTATCTTGATAAATTAGGCTCTGTAGTCAGGAGTTAATAGTTATAGTTCTCACAGGTAATGCTGCTCCTTTGTAAAGGAGGCAAAAAATTCACTGTTGTTTACATTTCGATTTATCATTTGATTACTCCTACTATCTATCCATAGATCTACATGCAACCAGGAAGCATAACATAACACCCGCTTGATAGAATTATTATCTTCTAATAGCAGCACCTGATGTCTGGGGCAAAGCTATTTTCTTTTTAATACTAAGATATAAAGTGCTTTCAAAATATTACCCACACCTAGTGAGCCAAGAGATTCAAAATGGGTCAACTAAATTATTTCATAAGTAGTTGTGGGACAGGGATGTCTATAAGCCAAAAAATCTTGTTGTTTAACCAAGTGGTTTAAACCAGGACATAAGGTTTGTCCCAAAGGAATTTTCTTCCATCATAGAAAAAATGAATGCTTAATCTCATTCACTTAACTATAAAAGCACTTACAGAGGCTAGGACATACAGAAATAATGTGCAAAAATAATAAACTATGTGCGGTAGTGTACCCTTTGTACAACATAAATACAAAACTTTATTGGTAAGGTACACTACATTCTTTTTTCCTTTTCTGTATATTCTTAATTTGTGTAGAGACAGAGATGTCAAACTTGACAAGTATACAAATCATGGAGTCACTAAATAATGGTTGGAAGGTTTCTGGAGGTCATAGGAGTCCAATCTCCTACGTGAAGGAGGACTGTTACCCCACTCCAAGGTCAGCTGTGATGTGACTGGCTAAATAGAGGAATTCCCGATTATACAACTCTTGATAGTACTGCTGTTTGGACAAGAAAAGTTAGCTACATACATAGACACAATTTAGCTCTCACAGTGAAATATGTTATCACCTCCAGGGCTAAACTCTCCGGAGAATGTTAGTTACCCTCTCATGTATTTCACGCTATAGACATTCATAGTCTTGAACTCCTCTGAATGAACCTCTCAAGACTGCACATGTAGCACTTTTGCTACATCATCTGGCACTACCGTCACCTTCATAGTGGCCCTTCAAGTCAGGAGCAATCACCAGGCCCCCCTCATTAGCCGCCTTTTCCCACGACCACCAAAGCTCGGCACCACCCCTCCCCGTCTTTTTTGTAGGGTGTGTTTTAGGCACCGACCTGTTTAGACACCCATTACCAGATCAGTTTCTCCTGTAACTGGGGGGGCTCAGCACTGCCTGTCATCAGTCTCCTGGCCACCCTTCTTTTACGCGACCGGCCAGTGACAGGATGCTCTGGGCCCGCGCCACGGCCTCTGCCTGGTGCTTCCTTGGGGCTAGTCCCGGGCCATGGCCGGGAGCACTTTGATGCCATAGCGGGTGCAGACCTTGGTCCTTCCCCGCAGGAAGTGTCTGCCAGCCCCGCCACTCCTGGGAGCTTTCTGGCCGTGACCCAACCCGGGACAAGGCGTTTCTGCAGCCGCAGTAGCGGCCGGGACACCTTTGAGTGCCGGTAAGGGGCTCTTTGTTCCCGGCACAGCAGCGCGGTGTCGGGGCGGGCGGGCAGCGGGCACAGCACCGGCAGCGGGAGCGCTTCCCGGCCAGGCAGGCGCGGGGCTCGCTCCCGGCCTCCCCCGGCGGTCACTTGCCGAGGAACCGGGGCCGGGAATCGCCGCCCGGCTCCCCCTCCCCGCTCGCCTCCAGCCGGGACACCCCCGGCCCTCGGCCCTGACGGGAGCGCCGGCACCGACCGAGCCCCTCCCGCTGCCGCCGCCGCCGAGCGCCCGGCTGCCCCCCAGCGGCCGCGGGACGCGAGAGCTCCGGGAGAGGGCCGGGATGCGCGGCCGGCTCCTCCCCGGGGCGGTGAGGGGCACCCGGCGGGACGGACCGGCCCTGCCCTGCCCTGCCCCGGCCCTGCCCTGCCCTGCCCGCCCCTGCCCGGCCCGGCCCGGCCCTGCCCTGCCCTGCCCTGCCCGACTCTGCCCTGCCCGGCTGCGGTGAGGAGCGGCTCCCGCT